>BQNB010027287.1:0-50000 GCA_026074375.1 Tanacetum coccineum | reverse complement strand
CTACAAGTTAAGCTTATTTTATAAACTTTCATTTCCTTATTACAAATCCTCTCACTAGAAAAATACACACATTTTTTCCTTTCTTTCTCTCTTTGGCCGACGCCTACACACACATACATTCACCATCTTTTCTCAATCTTGATCAAAAACCTTTGAAGATATTGTGTTCGTGGTTAATATTTATTGTATTCGGGTTAGTTATAAACAACGTTTGGGTTGTTTCTAGTCATAAATCATCTTCCAAACCTCTCTTTCTTATAAGTCTCTCAATCTTTCTAAAACTTGTACTTTTGAGATCATCTTAATGCATGAACACTAGTTGTACAACTCGTTTTGTAAAAATAAAGATTTTGAAACTACGTAAACCTTAAAAGGTTGTATGTGTTACTCGAAAATAATAAAAATAAATATAAGAAAATTATAGTTTTGTGATCGTGGTTATTTTTGTATAATGAAAATGATAACTTATGGCATATTTTGTTCGGCCTTATTTAAATAAGCTTTTGGGAAAGCTTATTTGTTCTTATTTGAGCTTATTGGGCTTATGTTTGGTTCGGCCCACTAGGGGAAACCACAAGGGAATGTTGTTTGAGCTTATTTGACTTGGCTTATATTTTATTTGGCTTATTTCTTGCTTGCTTTGAAAGGACAAAATATTTAGCTTATTTGGCTTAATAAATATGCCTAAATAAGGCTTCATGGGTTTATAAGCCGCGTCCCACACAATAAGCCACGAACTACGAGCTTAATTAATAGGCTTAGGGGTCGGCTGTTTTGGCTTATCAAAAGCTTATGATAGCTTATTGGTGGACCAAGAACTTAATTAATACCTTTTTACATGTCAGACTAGTTATAAAGGATTTTGATACGATATTGATTGAATTTATGAAATGTAAATTTAAATTGAGTTTTGATTAAAGTCTACGACTTTGGAAAAACATGTAAATACGAACGGGTCATGCCGAAATTTTATAAAATTTATCTACTTAGGATAAATTGTGAAAATATATTTTTATAAGACTTTTTTGAAAAACATATTATTTATAAACGATAAATAATATATATAAAACCATGTAAATAAATTAAATTACTTATTTACGTTTTCTACCTATGTATTTAATTTAAGAACCGATAGTTAAGCGTGCTCGTGTGAGGGAAACACTAGCATGAGTGACCTGCCGAGAAATGGATAAATTAAAGATATTAAAGCATCATTATCAAAAAGTTTTAAATCAATATTTGGGTTTATTGGGTAAAGAGCCGAACAATACAATAAATATGTGTGTGTGTGTGTATATATATATATATATATATATATATATATATATTACGTAAATATAAATATATAGTTTTATATATTTAATATTACTGTATACCAACAACCACATTACGATCACTAACGTTTTATTAACAAAGTATTTTTAAGTAAACTTTGATGCATCATTCGAATGTTTCCATCATTCCGATTCTAAGACGAAACCTATATCCTCTTAGGTCGCATCCGTGTACCGTTGTTCATTTCCGTGTAATCATATTTCGAGATGTTTACTCTTTCATTTCACCAACTCGAGGTAAGTTCATAGCCCCACTTTTACTAGTTTTGAATAAATGGTTTATAACTTAGGGTGAGAAACATTGCTTGATTTTTAAACTGGACACAAGTACTATATGTGATATTTCCCTGTTTACGTGTTGCCTAAGAAGCGTTAGACCACTATTGCCCGAATCATCATGAACCGTTAATTACTGTAACCGTCCTTTGGTTAAGTGAGCACAAGTGAATAAATATATCTATTGGGACTAATTACCCATATTCGGGTAAGAAGCAGTTACTAGTTCGAGTTTGTGTTGGGAATTATTCATTCCTGACTTAGTACCGCTAGTTATATTACTTAGTACCACTAGTTGTAATTAGTACTGACGGTACAAAGTGTTAAGTACTGATCAGTTAGTTAGTATCGTTAGTATAAAATAGTTAGTACCGTTTATGAGATATGCATGAGATATCTTAGGAAAGGATATGCATGATCTTTGTACGCGCTTTGTAAAGCCCATTAGGGTTTCCTTAGTATATAAAAGGAACCCTAGGCATAGTCTGTAGATATAGTTCTACACAGATCATAGAGATCAAATAGTAATCATAGTTTGTAATTTGTAACCTAGGCAGATTCAAGGTTTAATATAAAAGTTCTTTTGTGATATTCAATATTGTTCTTCTTAGCATTATTGATTAGATTCCGCATAATCAATAGTGTTTACTCAGTGTTTCATTATTGTTGCTTTAGAATTATCTAAAGGAGCAAACTCTTTGCAAGTTAAAGGTTAAGATCTATTCAGTAAAACGATTCAACATAACCAACAGGTAGAGTTGGTGGTCGAACGGGTGATCAAGGTGGTCAAGGAGGTGACCAAGGTATTAGGGCAAATGTAGGCGTTGATGAAGTCCCTGACTTCTCCATGGTCATCGCTCAAAAATTGCAAGATCTACTTCCTACCATCACTGCTGAAGTAGGTAATCACGCTAGCAACATCCAGGGTGATGTTAGGAGTGCTAACGTGAGCAATGGTTGAAATGGTTGTTCGTACAAGGAGTTTATGGCGTGTAACCTAAAGGATTATAATGGGAAGTGTGGTGCGATAGTGTACACTCGTTGGATTGATAAAATGGAATCGGTCCAAGACATGAGTAGGTGTGGAGCTAACCAGAAGGTCAAGTACATTGCCAGTTCATTTATCAGCAAGGCACTGACATGGTGGAATACCCAGGTCCAGACTAGAGGTCGGGAAGCCGCAGTTGGCATGACTTGGTAGGAATTTAAGGTGTTGATGAGTAAGGAGTTTTATCCAAATAATGAGATGCAGAAGCTGGAAACTGAGTTTTGGTGTCACGCGATGGTCGGAGCTGACCATGTTGTGTACACTGATCATTTCCATGAGCTTGCTAGGTTAGTCCCTCATTTGGTTACTCTTAAGAACAAAAGGATTGAGAGGTATATCTATGGCCTTGCTCCACAGATCCGTGCGATGGTAGCAGCAACAGAGCCGCCAACAATTCAGAGCGTTGTGTTAAAAGCTGGAAAGCTAACCGATGAGGCAATTAGGAATGGATCGTTGAAGAAGAATACTGAGAAAAGAGGAAATGGTGGGGAATTGAGTAGGAATGAAAATTCTAGGGATGATCACAAGAGATCTAGGACTGATAGGGTGTTTGCCACAATCACTAACCATGTTAGGAAGGAGTACACGGGTACAGCACCCAAGTATACAAATTGTAGCTTTCACCATAACCCTAAGATGCCATGTTGTAAGTGTACGAACTGCAATCGCTTATGATAAGGGATTCCAGGGCGAGGCCTAGGATGGTGACTCCTATAAATGATAGAAACCAGACAATTACTCGAGGGGCGTATTTTGAGTGTGGTGGTACTGATCACTACAAAGCAGCATGCCCTAGGTTAAACCGAGCACCAAGACCAGAAGGAAACCGTCAAAACCATCTTATGGCTATTAAGGGATGTCAAGGAGGTGGAAACAATGGCAATCAGGCATGTAGAGGAGCATTCATGATAGGAGCAGAGGAAGCTTGCTAGGACCCGAACATTGTGACGGGTGATACGCTAGATAATATACACTATATAATATCACAAGAGCAATTAAGAAAATTCCCTAAGGAAAATTCACTCTTTAAAATATATATAATATATAATATACGTATGTTTTCCGGAAAGTATGATTTCCCGGGTCGTTTCCCCAACGACTTGTAGCTTGGATTACGATTTGAATGAGAGCAAAGATATCTTTGATTAAATACTAAAAATACTTAAAATCAACAAAAACTAAAAATTAAGCATAGAGACAAATAGTTGGAAATCAAAATTTAACTAAAAACGCGAAACGGGACACTAAAACTAAGGCCAAAAACCTAAATTCTACAAAATTAAACCTAATTTTTATTTTTCTTTTAAAATGTATTCTAATTGACTAAAAACGAAGTTTAAAAAAAACTAGAACGAAAACGGAGTTAAAACGAGAGTTAAAAATTGAAAACCGAGAACGGGAACAAAACCCGTTCTTTAAAAAGTGAATTTTTGCAAAATAGACCCTACGAAAGTGAAACTAATTTTCCTACAAACTTTATGATAAAAGAAAATTTTATAAAAAAGATTTTTATTTTTCTGATTAATTTTCTATTTTTTATGATTTTTTAAAGTTTTTAAAGAAAATAAAAGATTAAAAATACTAAACTAATAGTAAAAATTCTAGAAAAAAGACAGAAAATAGCTTATGCTATATGAATCCTAGGAAAAATAAGCCCGAAGTCGTAGCTTATAAAATAAGCCACGAAATAAGCTTGACAGCTTATTTGGCTTATAAGGCCAAAATGTGTATAAGAGATTAATGGTGTGAGGGACTAACAGAAAAGTCCCAAGGGCATAGCGGTAAGATGTGTGTTATAAAAGAGTTGAGACTAGGTCGAGGTTGGGGGTTCGAGCCCGACTCACCCCTAACCTCCTTGGTTTCCCCCTTTTTTTATATATTTCGAAAATCTTATAAAAGCAAAGTTGTAGATAAGCTATGAATAAGCACTTTTAATAAAGGCAACTATTTTTGATAAGCACTTAATAAGCTAGAAAATAAGCCTAAAGGTTGACAGTTAAGACTTAGCCTATATTTGGGCTTTTTCTTAAACTAAATAAGCTAGAAAACTGAATAAGCTAAAACTAGAACTAAATAAGCTATCCCTAAACTAAACCTACCCTAATAAGCTAATTCGAACTAGAAATAAGCAAACCATAATCTAGAAAACTAAATAAGCTCTTAAGTGCTAACTGTTTACCAAACAGTCCCTGAGGGGACTTTTGAGCTTAAATTTAAGCACACAAACGGAATCTTATGCAAATAAGCTCTACACCTACTTAAAGCTTACCCTAAATACTACTTAAAAAAGCTTTTTAAAATCATTTTGAAATTCTTTTGCTTAAAGAAAAGGCTATTTAAAAAAGGTTGTCTACTCTATTTTTTTTGGTTTTTAAAACTTAATGAAAATGACAATAAGCTAAATTGACAGCTAAAAACAGATAATCAAATAAGCAAACTACTCTAAAATAAGCTTAAACAGATTTAGTACTAACTTAAATCTACTTGTGCACCAATTTTCAAAACCTAAAAACTACTTATACTAGCTTAAATGAAGCTTAAAAGGTCAGCAGTAGTAACTAAAGTGCTACTACTGATGCAATTGACAAAGCACAAAACACCAATGCAGGTTTCCTTAAGGGAAAGTCCTGCACTAGACACACTCAATAAGAGTGTTTGAACTCTAAACAAGCAAAACCCAAGCCTAGGAAGGCTTGGATCAAATTTTCACAAGCAAACAAGTAGGGAAAAGTCCCCTGGTGCTGAGATCAACAAAATACCCCTTAACTTTTAAAATTTTTGAAACCTAAACTTTGAAAACTCTTTTACTAATTATTTTATACCAAAACAAAGCTAGTACAAAAACTCTAATCAATTTCTATTGACTATTAAAAGTCAAACTACCTTAAACCAAACACTCCTTTAACATTCATATCATTCATTCAAACTTGCTAAACTTAATTCTAATGATTAAAACTTATTAACCAGATGATAAATAGCTTATTTCAACCTAAATGAACATAAATCAACCAACAAATAAGCCAGAATCAAAGTTCTTAAAACTATGCTAATATATATATATATATATATATATATATTTTATATACTATATATTATTTATTTATTATATATATATTAAAATATTATATATATTTTTTATATATATTTGGTCTTTTATCAATTTTGACTAATATTGAAAATTAAAGATCTAAACCTATACATAATCAAAAACAGTTATTAAAACACTTAAAAAAAACAAGACATATTAAGCTCATTAGATCATAATAAGCAATGAAAAAGCTATTATAAGCTATTGATAAATGACTTGGAAATGTATAATGAAAACTTACTCAATGGTCCATAGCACTTGTTAGAAGACCTAGATCCTAACCACTAACCTTACACCCCTAGGTCCAAGTAAGCTGTGTGTTTACAAATCAACCCCAATAAGCCCATCCATGATTGGCTTATTCTTCAAAAAGCTTGTTGTGGGATCTTATCAAACAGCAACATACATAATTGATAACAATAAGAGTTTATGATAGATTTAATAAAAGAAAAATTGATTTCATTAACCTTAAAAACTGATTACATTCTAGTGAATTTGAGAGTACAATACTGGAAATAGAAACGGAAATGGAAAAATTACATAAGCTAATTAATAAGCTAAAAACTACAATACTCTCTAAAAAAACTAGCTCTTCTATGTGTGTGATAGTGAGGTCCTTTTATAGTTGCTGAGAGAAGATTCTAGGCCTGCCTTCTTGCCCACGCTCCTTCTAATCTTCACCATCCATTTCTTCAATCATTGGATCAATGATCTCATCCGTTGGATCAAGTGTGGACATTTAAGGATTGGCAAGCTGTCATTCTTGATGTGACAGCTTGTGCTACTTCTCTGAGTGATCCAAGAGTAAAACCCACCTCTCCTTGTGCTTTCTTCCATAGCCGCGTGGCTTTGATGCTTAAGTGATCAATTAGAGCCCTTGATTTGACATAATTAACCCTGCCATAGTGAATAAGAGGCCTTGAATTGTCTTAATTGACCCTTAATTATAGAAAGCCCTTTGTTTTGACCATGGGGTGATTTTGGGGAGATGATGAATAGTAAAAAGGCATTGGCGCCTTTTTTATAACTGAATCGGGGTAATTTGTTTTAAACTTTGGAAAATGGCACATTTGGTCCTTGTCTTTGGCTTATAAAAGGTGTAGGTGTGAAAGTGACTTTCAGAAATGGCAACAATGGCCCTTGGAGTTTTATGAAAAGGGTATTGGGCTTGGAATTAGGCTTTTGGTGTAAGTCATGGATCCGGGTAGGGTTATTTTAAGAGGTTTTGGCCCATTAAAGGTTTAGGGACCATTTGTGTAACATTTGAAGTTTGGAGGGACTGAAATGAAACATTTAGGGTTTGTCTTTTAGTGCTTTGACTTCTGTTGACCAAGGTTGACTGGAGGTTGACTTTTTCTGGCTATGACTTTGAATCTCTGGCTTCTTTTGTGCTCTTCCGTTTCTTGTGTCCGTGTTTGCCCGTTTTTAACGGTTTACTTGTGATTTTTTGTCTTATCCGTACTTGCATACACAAAACATAAAAACAAGTATATTTTTGCCATTTTTAGTGTATTTGTGGTCATTTAGGGTCATTTTTGGTAATAATGGATATGTGTATTTTACACTTATCAACCATCTTTGAGCCGTTGGATTAGATTGAGGAGCACACGGATTGCCAGCGTGGCATTCTGTGTGTCAGGCCTCGTGTGCTTCTTTTGCACTCATTATAGTGCAAATTATCCATTCCCCTTGTGTTTCTTCTCATGCTCACGTGTCAGACCTTGTGGGGATTGACCAATAGGAGTGCTTGTATGATGTATAACTCTGCCAAGGTGGAGGGTTTCACTTGAATTGCGTAGCCACATCCTTAATTTTTATTTACCCCTTGATTGTGACTCGAGGTAAAACGGGGAAGAAGATGAACAGTAACAACTGTTCTTCCCGCGTTTTTACTTTTTATAAAAGGGTGCGTTTGATTTATTTGACCCGGGGTTATATGTTTTGACTTCGGGCTTATATAAAAAAATATTGGGCCAAGGGTGTGTATTGGGCTCGGGTATTTGGTTGTTTGGTTTATATATAAGAGTTAACGGGTGTTAACTCTTATATATAAAAGAGTTAACACCGTTAGGGTTTAGGGGACCATTTTTGCAATTTGGTTTTCTTTGAGGGACTGTTTTGGGAATTTTTGGGATTTTTGTCTTCATATGGTTGACTTTGGTTGACCAAGGGTTGACCAATGTTTGACTTTGAAAGCATTCTTCCGGCTCTTGTATGCTCTTTTCCATTCCCGTGTCCGTGTTTGTCCGGTTTTGACCGTTTTCTTGAGATTTTTGCAATATCCGTACCTACACAATCACAAAGACAAAACAAGCAATATACAAGCATTTTAAGCACAATTTTGTCTTTTATGGGACATTTTTGATATAAAACGGATATGTGTTTTCACACATATCATGAGGCATTTAGACGTTGGAGGTCTGCACCATTGTCTACCCCCTTACCCACCAACTACATCAGAGTCATCCTTAGGTTTATCTTTTGAGAGGTCATTGGATTTATCTTTACTTTCTTCTAGACCATCTCACAAGAGATGTAGGTCCCCTACTGCTTCGATACCATCACCTACTCATGATTCGAGGTTGATAGCCCCTACTCCTGCTGATCTTTTACCACCTCACAAGAGGTTTAGAGATTCATACTCATCCGAGGATAGCGGAGAGGAGCATATGGAGGTAGATACTGGTGATGCAAAGGCTGTTGCAGATATAGGTATTAGTGATGGAGTTGTAGCTCACACTGATGATGGTGTAGGTATGAGAGTTGAGATTTTTTCTAGTGATGTTAGGGAGGATGATAAGGAGTTTGAGGCAGACACGAGAGAGATTGTTGTAGATCCATTGGCTATTGGTTATGAAATCTAAAATTATGATGTTTACAAATGTTGTCGACTTCATTGGATAAAGCTTTTTATCTAAATATGTTATTAGACTTTTAAGATGTAAAACTCTATTTTGTAAAAATTATCCCTAGGTAACACGTATAATAATCATTGTAAGAACTCTGGGGGAGAAACCACCAAGATATACTTTAATAGCCTTTAAGTTTTCCCAAATAAACCTTGTTTAGCATCTAAATCGTAATAACACTATTTCTTATCTTATTTCTTTGAAATTTTAAAAATCTCTAATAAAGAAATTCGCAAATACTATGCCTATATAAAATCCTTATCGGCTTATTAAAAATTATCTTGAGATTTGACACATGTCTTCATTCGTACTAAGTGATGTTCAAGTCTAGCATGTTTAAAGATCTACATGAGACTGGCATAAACTATCATCCGTACAGTGGTCTAGGGGGAGAAAGCTAGTAACCCTAACACGTTCGATGGGTTTAAAAATTACTTCTTTATTCTTGCCACGGAAAACCTCATTCGTAGTCTTAACATTTTTTTTTTACAACTAAAAAATTTAAACTTTTGCTATTTTGGTGGAAAAACGGGGTACGTTTGAGAACAAATCAAAAGAGGCAACATCAATCGATAGATTCCCTCCCCAAACTAAAATGAAACATTGTCCTCAATGTTTAGTGGGTCTTAGTAAATTAAGCCGTTTATGGAAATTATGCAAAGATAACGAGAGAATCGATATGATGAAAGGAGATCGGATTTCCTCCAAACTAATTTCCAACAAAGGTATGAGAAGCTCGTATAAAAGTGTATAGGGACACAACACCGAACCACGAGAGGCTTCTCGTAATTGGTGGGTCCAATCCCTGCAAAAATCACACAAACAACATGAAACGGAAAGTGGATAGCCACAGACACTATCACAACAATTCTTTAGGAAAAATAGAAAGAAAATGGTAAGCATAGGGTGAACTCACGAAGCGGCCTTTTTTTTGGGCAACTGAGAATCACAAGTTGCCTCGATCCCTGAATTTAGTTGTCCTTAGGGAGAGTGTGGAGATCGGGACTTTACCTTGGGTGGTTTTGTCCCCTGCGAAGTAATGTTTACACAACGGTGACCATTTACTTTGAAATTTGGGGCATTGGGGTTGTGAGATTTTATATGTTCCGTAAGCAAAAAATTGGAGCAATAGTTGAAAAGGTCAGACCCAACGAGTTTTAAGCTTTTCGGAGAATATCTTTTAATCGGTGAGTTGAAGAGTAAAACTTGATCACCAAACATGAAGATTCGATTCTTGATCTTTGAGTCGTGACGCTTTCTTTCGTCTCGCCTTGTAATTAATGAATTCTCATAAGCTTGATCTCGAAGCTCGTTAAGTTCATTTAGTTGCAGTTTCCGATGATCACCCGCGGTTTTGAGATCAAAATTGACATGCTTAAGAGCCCAATATGCCTTGTGTTCCAATTCGACTGGTAAATGACAAGACTTTCCATAAACGAGCTTATAGGGTGTGCATCCAATCGGTGTTTTGAAAGCGGTTCAAATGCCCACCTAAGCATCTTCTAGGGTTGTCGCCTTAGGAGGCACGGTTTTTCTACCGTCTTTGAAAGAATACGCTTTTGACCACGATTTGAACCTACTTGACCACTCGTTCCTTTTGACGCGGTGTGTAAGCGGTGGTACGCTAAATGATGTGTGACTCCATATTTAGACATCACTTCTGCAAATTGATTCATTACAAAAAGTAGGTCCCGACGATCGCTAATTAAAGCTCTTGGCTTTTTCCACTTATCAGGCAAAAATGACTTTAAAAAATTTCACAACTACCACGAGCATCGTTTGTGCGGACGCGCCTTCGCTTCAACTCCAATCTTTGAAGGATACGTCTGACTCGCTACCATAGTATACTTTCCCTGTTGGATGTTGGAAAAGGTCACATAAAATTAAATACCCCATATATCGAAGATTTCATAAACTTGGATAAGTCTTTGAGGCATTCAGATACGTTGAGAAAATTTTGCCGTTGTCGTTGGGACGATCTACAAAGATTGATTATCGAGATGGAGCAATCTCGGTTATATAGGGGCCAACAAGAAACAGGCATTTCAATCTTTTCGAGGAGCGGGGAGATTGTCACTGATGATGGCCCCCGGTGGGTCCTTCATGACATGCTATTCGTGGATTTTGCAAGAGATTCGTGTCATGACACACCTATGAACGATTTGATCTGCACATATACGAAATTAGGTAGGGATCATCCCAGAAACTAATGTTTTACTCTTTAAAATTTCCCTCCGTCTGTTGAGTTGACATTCCTTTTATGATAACACCATTTCCCACGCATGGTTAGTTTGCAAAAATCGGGCAAACCCCTTGACCGCGGGTCACGCTTCCATTTGATTTAACTCCAAGAGTTTTAAAGGAAATGTTCGTTAATGTTCTTTGTTTTCCAAAAAATCTTTGTGAGGAATTCATCGAGGTCTTGACAATGATCTCGGCGGCCTAGATTTTACACTTCTTTTCTTTATCAAGAATGGTGATATCGAATCTTGTAAAAGTAATACCCCATCGAAGCAATCGTGTCTTGTCATCTTGTTTGTTCATGAGGTATTTCAAAGCGGAACCGCAAAGTGTCGGTATAAACAATTGCTTTTGATATTAAGCACAGATTATCAGGTCGAAACTTTTCAAAGTAGCATGCCAACTAGTCGGCGAGCATCGTCCTTCTGTCCGTTGTAGTGTTAATGAAGTTTGAGCGTTCGTTTCCATCGATCTTATCTAGTGCATTGTATGAATTGGTTGAAAAATGCTTAGTCTTAAGTTGTCAGACTCGCCGCCATCCAGATCGCGCCATAATCGTCTTGCATCACACATTATATTTTTCGGATAATGTGGTATGGTTCAATCAGGGAAATAAGATTGTGGCAGAGAGCTTCCAGGTAAGCTTTCTTCTTTAAGCGCGCGTTGAAAGCATTGTTACCTAGCGCATATGAGGAAAATACAAATGGTGTGGTCTTTTTCGAGAAGGTGAGTTATTGGGCTAGAAATCTTGGAAAAGTCTTGATGAGTACAAACCAATGTTAAAAATCTAGCATGACCTAAGAAACTTCTAAATACTTTGACGGTAGTCGGATGAGGAGTTTACGCAATTCACCAATCGACTTTTGCTTTCGGTTCGACCTAATCTGGACTTTGATTTCTTATGACCTAAAACACATTCCTTCTTTAACATGAAATGACATTTTCCCAATTAAGGACCCAGATTTGTGTCTTCACATTTTTTAACCACCTTTGTCTCATGATTAGAAGAACATGAATCAAAACTTCACATAAATGGAAAAATTCATCCATAAACACCTCCATGGTCTTTTCTATTCATGTCGTGAAAAATTGTCATCAATACAACGTTGTAAACGGTTCCAAGAGCGTCTTAAATAATATTAAAATGGCTTCACTCGATAAAAGCATCCATAAAGGTAACTGTCGCCGTGCGCACGTTAAAGTCGTTTTTTCTTTTTGCATCTTCGGAGGATCAAATGGGAAGATCTGTGAAATTATCCTGAAAATAACCATATATGAAACAATGTGAATTAATTGTCCGCTAGATCGTTCTAGCATTTGCATCCATGAACCGGGGAGAGGAAAATGATTCTTTACGAGGTTCACGGTTAAGCTTTCCTATAATCGATACATACTCTGCACATCCGAATAACTTAGCAGAAGTTGTCGAAATTAATTCATCTATTCATTCTGCAACGATGGTTCATTTCTCCATTTTTTAGGGCACCACTATGGATTGGAATAACCTACGGGCTTGTCGACCCTCGATCGGGTATATGATTCCGGCTGTAAGAAGTTTATTCACCCTCTTATTAATGACTTCATGATTTTGTAGGGTTCTCCCGGTCTTTGGACTTTGGCACCGATGGTTTACAATCGTCTTCCATCAAAATATTCCTCTATGAGTACAAAAAGTAGGGGTCGATACTTGTTATAGGTTATTTTCCAAGAAATGGCACGTTTATGAGATTTAAGAACATTAATGAGAGCTTCTTTTTGATAGTTTTTTAAACCTTTTGCTATTGATAACGAGTAACTTATCATTTATTCCAAATAAACATATCTAAGATGAGATGGTATGTCCTTTATTCAATTCCGGAGGCTCTTCAATTGAGATTTGCTCGGTAACTTCATTTACTTAAGGTCCATCGTGAGAAGTTGAAACGGGTCATCATTTAAAAATTGTTCAGCACATAAAAGTCTTCCTCCGGATCATAATCATCACGATCACTTTCCACAAAGTATTGATTTTGTCATAAAGTTAAGCATCGATTTCTTCCGAAAGTATATTCGGAAGTTCTCGGCTGGAATTGACAGTGTGGGATTCGCCACTTGAAAAATCATCATTAGGAAATCCTACAATTCCGGAGCATACTACTCACAATTTCATATGATGTCCAATTCGGTTTTCCGATTTGTCATTTGTAGAGGATTATTTCTTGGTTTGGTCTAAAATGAAAGTGACGGCTTCGTTGTTCTACACGAAGGGGTGATTTCTCCTTCGTAACGTCAATTAGTTACAAACCGGTTTTCAAAAAGACTTCATGTTTAAGTGGTACTTGGGGATCGGCTATCGAAATGACAAACTACGTAAATCGGCAAGAAAAGAAAGTGGAATTTCTCCAACTTATAACGTAGTATTCTGTTCAGGCGGCTAAACCTATATGGTAAGTTATGGCTCGGTACGCTACTTAAAGTCATTCGAGTCGGTGAAAGTCTCGAGGCAACGAAATTTTTTCCAACATTCGAAAGGGCTTAGATTTATGCCTGCACAGATCGCCTTAGGCGTAAATATCTCCTTTCCTGGGAAATTCACAAGGAATAGAAAAAATATTTTTTTTTACCCTCCCGGGGAATTTCTCCTAGCTTTTCGGGAAGCTTTTTAAGGAGCATTGCCAAGCAATTCGCGTTCAATGGAATTTTCACATAATTTCGAAGCAACTTTTCTTTATTCATTAACGATCCCTAATAGTCAGGAGCAATCTCGGATTTTTAAAATCAAAGATCTCCCCGCAAAGCTTATATCAAAAGCAAATCTTGAACATTAAAATTCTTTTCTTTTTGGTATGAAGCTTTTTCTGATTCTTTTGATTGTTCGTCCTTGAAGAGGTAAGGAATACTTGGCTTAGGTACCGTCTTGAAATCTTCGGGGTTCCTGCTATCTGAGTCGTTTTTGGTATAAAGTTTTGGTAATCTAGGGTTACAGAATTTGGTTTAGGGATAACAGAGGTGGGATTTGGAGCGGTACTTCTCTGAAGTCATTGTCTCCTCATCTGTTATTTCCTCGGTCTCTTGTTCATACCTTTTTCGGGAAAGGTTTAGTTGGATTCGAGGGTCCCTCGTAAGCTACACCACTTCGGGTAGTGATTGCTTTCATCTCGCCCTTCGGGTTAGGAATCGTATTACTCGGAAGAGTACCCGAAGGTGAGGCTTGAGCTTGAAAGAAACTACTTACTGTTTTTGAAGATGATTTTGCTACGTGTTTTGAAAAATCTTTATTTTGTCTCATCCTAAGCCGGTTTGTTGAATTCTCCGATGGTATTTTGAATATAGTTCTTTAACTCTCATTTCATGAAGTGATTGGTTTATTGAAAATTCACCACTAATCGTTATGTATACATTAGAGTTCTTGTATTCAAAAAAATCATTTGGAAAAATTCGTTACTTGATTTATTTAGCACTTGAAATGTTGATTTTGACAATACCTTGGTTTTTGAAAATTCGAAGACATGATTAACTTGACCTTGAAAACCTGATTTTGAAAATTGTTACCTCGATTTGTTGAAATTATTCCCTTGACCTTGATTATTTAATCCTATTTTGGACTTTGATTTTTGCACTGTTGTGAGCAATTCCTGGTCGGTGCCATTTGATTATACTAACTCGATTTGGTGGGGCTTGATGATTATAACAGTTCAGTGTTGCACAAAACGTGTTTAGCTTTATAATCCGGTAGCCAGACAATTATACCATGCATGGGATCTACTACCAAAAGTAACACAATTTTCCATTAACCGCACATTAACGGTGCGGTTTGGGTAGGACATCAACCTTTTTCCTTAGAACCAATCTCGCTAAAGGTCGAAAGTTGATCCGCCAGTTTATCAATTCGATTCATCCATTATGCTAAATTTTCCCTAGAATTGCCCTAGAAGCATTTGTTTTGTTCTCAAAAACGCAAATTTTGGACTTGTTTTAATATTATATTTAAAGATTTCCTTAGTAGTCATAACTTAACAAATTTCCACCCTGCCGTTGGCATTTAGAAGTCTTGTTCATTCTCGGTTAAACATTATAAAAGGCTATCAACCTGAGTTAATCTCCGAAATCCGTGGTGGGGCAAGTTACTAGCATACCCTTTAAAACAGTTGAAAGCTTTCCTAAAAGTTTCATCGAATTCTTGTGAAAAAAACGCGAGAAATTGCTTTATTCTTAAGGTGAGTGGTTTTTGATCCAGGGGGGGAAGGAATTGGTTAATGAGAATCTTTGGTAAGAAGTAGTTAAAAGAGTATAAAATTGAATTCGGAGGTTCTTATCTCGTACCAAGTTTTAGCGGCTCCCGCTCGAGGAATAAGTGAAAACAACATGAGCTGTGTATCAATCATTAGGCACATTCCTTAAATCGTAGGTCGAAGGTAATCTTTTGAACTATCGTAATATGAGCATGAGGATTTTCATTTTCTAAACCACTGAAACTGGGTTCGGCTTGAACCCAATTGAAGAAATTAGTTTTGATCTCCTAAAAAATGATCGGCATTGATCTCGGGTAAAACAATAGCTTCTCCGTAACCCTCGGTGGGTGCACGGAGTAATTCATCCATAGTTCTATCCGCCATCGCAACTATGGTTTGATCGGGAATTGGCTATCTAAATTAACAGACGGTTCAACAACAACCGGAAGGTTTGTTGTTGTTGACGACGGTTACGGTTACGAGTTTGCGAGCGAGTGCGCATGCACTTAAGAAGAGAAATTGAGTGAAAGGACCTAAATCTATATCAAAAAGAAAAATATACTAAGATTTTTTTGGATTTTTAAATTTATTACTCTCAACAATATTGTTACGGTTACAAGCAGAAAGAGACTTAAACAAATAATAACTACTTCACGGTTTAGACTCTAAAAATTGCTTTTAGGTGAGACGTATTTCGTAGAAAACACAAATGGCATAGTGTTTTAATCTTTGGTTCGTATTTTGGGGGGAGGAACTTGTTTCAAGTTCACCCGGAACTTTATTTATGATAAATATCTCAATGTGAAGGATATTTAGGGTTGGTTGTTCTTTTTACTGCAACTTTGTTTATTTTTAATTTCGTTTTTTCGTTATAGGATACAATTTTTTTGATATTTGGATTTTTTTGTTGGTTTTTTACTATGTAGTCTTATACTAGAAAGGAGTAAGGAAAATATTTTTTACTTTTTATTAGTTTTTTTATTGTTTTTTTTTTATTTTTGAGAAATGTTTTTTTTTATGACAAAAAGTGAAAAATCTTTCGAGGACGATGAAGGATTCTTTCAACTCTTATCAACAAACAGAAAACGAGAGATGGTTAACTCAAATTCCCCTGGCAGGCGCCAAAAATTTGATAGCCTTTTTCATATATACTATATATAAATCCACTTAAGGCAATTAAGAAAATTCCTTAAGGAAATTTTCACTCTTTAAAAAATATATATAATATATAATATACGTATGTTTACTCGGAAGCCTATGATTTCACGGTTTGTTTTCCCAACGATATTTGAGATATATAGAAACTCGAACTTGATATTGGATACTGTTCGAAGGGGTTCGAAGATTGATTGGGTTTTCTACTAACTACTAATTATAAACAAACAATTAAAACAATTAAGCTTTAACAATTAAGGTGAAATAAATATAAAAACGCGAACAATAAGGCAAGTAAAACTAAATTTAACTCTTAAAAATATAAACTAAATTTCTAACCTAAGATAGATCCAAAAGAAAGAAAATTTTATTTTAGGAAAAGAAAAACAATTTTTTTTTGAGTATTTTGAATTTTATTAGGGAATTTAATAATTGATTTAATCTAATTAAATCCTAAAAAATTAGCAAGTTAAGTATAAAAAATTTAGGGCAAAAATGATTTTTGATACTCAGAAAAGTCGTAAAATAACATAAAAACTCTGAAGAAAAATATTTTTAACTATTTTTAAAATTTAAAAATAAAAGCCAAAAATTAAAATTAAAAATCTAAAAGGTGTTAAAAATGATATTACTGAATGGTAAAACCTAAAGCTATTTTTTATTAAACTATAAACTATTTTTTTGTATTTTTCTGAAAATTATTTCTATTTTTAATGTATTTTCTAAGATTTTAACTTTCGAAAAATCCTAAAAAAAACTATTTAATGGAAAAATGTGAAAAATTTAGAAAAAGTCTATTATGCAACAAAGATCAAAGGAAAAATAAAAGAAAACTAACAGCTTAAAAATAAGCCGGGAAAAAGCTATAACAAGCTACGACTTTTTATAAAAGGCTTAAAAGAAAAATGAGTATAAGAGTTCAATGGAATGGTATGATGACGGATGAGCTAATGAAGCATATTGGTAAGACGTATGGTTGTTCGGAGGGAGGTTGTGGGTTACCGAGGCAGATAAAACCCAACATTTTGCACTTTTTTTTTTTTTCCTCACTTTTAAACAAAAACTATTATTCTTAAACGCTTATTATTGAAGTCTGTGATGTTGTAAACAACTGTAAAACTCAAGCTTTTTGTCTTGAGAAGATAGTGACCTCTAAAAAATGTACCTAGTAGAACAGCTTATGTTATATAGGAAGTTAGCAGCAAGTGGTGCCCTTGTGAGCTCAAAAGTCGATTGTTTGACTATGTAAGCTTTTGCACAGCTAATCCCTTTAAGATCAAATTCAAAGAATGTGTGAAAGCCAAGCTTATGGATGCTTATAAATGAGTATAAGATAGTGTGTTTAACAATGCTTTTAACACTACAGGAACACTAATCTTATTGTGAAATCTAATGTATCAAACTGCAAATTCGTAAGGTTTTACTCAATATGAGCACAAATTCAAATTTAAGCTAATATTCTTAAAAAGCTATAAATGTTAAGCAAAGAGCTTTTTTAGAACTAGATAATACTTAACTTTTAAACTATGTAATCCACTATAAAAGTACAACAACTCAAATCTAGATTTAGAAATCTCGTAAAAGCTAGAACCCTCGAATACTCTTTTAGGTATTTTTGAGATTTTGACCAAACTTTTTAGCTAATTACTAAGATGATAAGCTAAGAAGAAGAATGTGTAAACTAGACTTAATTTATATTAAGCTATATCTAAACTATATTTAACTTGAATTTAAGAACCTAAATCTTAAAATTACTAGCTAAAATGAAACCTAAAAGTGACAGCAGTACTAACTGCTGTTAGTACTGATGCACTTGGCAAGATGTTCAAAAGCCTAAACGCAGGTAACCAATATGGTTACCTCTGCACTTAATACACTCACCAAGAGTGTTAAAACTTAAAGCAAGCAAGATCTAAGCCTTAGAGGGCTTAGATCAAATTTTCACAAGTGAAAAAGATATGAAAGACTCCCCTGGTGCAGGAAGGCTAAAAAATAAGCTCAAACTCTTTAAATTTTAAAATCTAACTTGTGAAAACTTCTTACCTAATGTTTTTAAATGAAATCAAAGCTGTCTCAAACAAATTGCACAAAAACCTTTGACTTTTGATTGTCAAACAAGGTTAACCCAAACACCCCTTTAAATTGTGACAGCTTTGAATAAGCTTATGCTTTTAAAATCTAATGATCTAATTCTAATAACCAGATAACTAACAGCTTTTAACAAGCTTAACAAACATTTTTCATTAATCAAATAAGCTATATCTAAGAATCTAAGCTATACTTCATATTTTTTGGCTTTTTTATTGTACAGAAAAGGCATTACTATGATTTTATGATTTTAATGAGCTAAAACAGATTATTAAAACACATGTTTAAAAAGCATAGAATAAATGAGTAAATAAGCACTTCTAAGCAACGCAGATTAAGATAGTAAAACAAAATCTACATATTTAAGCTTAAATTGATCTAAATATTAAAGACTTAAGAAAGTAACATGAAAATTACTGAAGCTTCAGTTTAACAGAAGCTTAATAGAACAGCTACTAGCAATAGCTTATCTAAATGGATAAGATGAGTATAAGTCCATGGGAAGCTCTTCCATGTTAGTTCCCTTTCATAAGCTAATTTCTTATATCTAAGTTCAATGGTAATTAGCTTATTTTTAAAAGGTTTAGGTTAATATTAAAATCAACTTGTGCTCATTATTAGCTTAGAGACTAATAAGAGCTGATTCGGTAGCTTATGATCTTTAGCCTATCATTTAGAGAAAAGTAAGAGCTATGGAGAGTTAACAAAAGCGCTTATGACACAATAAAACTGAATTTCATTATTAAAGATATTGATTACATTACTTTAAAAAGAAATTACAAAACATTTAAAGAAAATTACAATAAGCACACAAAAATGAAATTTAAGTTCCTAAAAGCTACTTAAGAGTAAATCAAAACTTTAGATATTATTGTGGTGTAAGCGTTCTCTGTGTGTACTTATGCACTTGCTTGAGTGTTAGGCCTTGCTTTGTATGCCACGCCCCAATCAATCATAGCCATCATTTTCCCTATAATTGGAGAAGAGTGATTACATCCGTTGGATCCACTAGATATGACTTCAAACGGATTGCAACGCTGGAACTCCTTTTTTTTTGAGGCTAACTTGTGCCTTGTTGTTCAGTTGATTGTTGAGTAAATGTATGAGTTAAATCCCATCAATTTGTGTGCTCGATTTTGCTTTACAGATCCTGACTTGCAGTTTGGCCATGGGAGCTGCTATGACTGATTTGACCTTGCCTTGTGCTAATGACCTCTTGATTACCTTAATTACCATCAATTTTAATGTTGCCCTTTGTTTTTGACTGCTTGGTGAAATGGGGAAGGCGCCAACTGGATGAATAGTAAAAAGGCATTGGCGCCTTTTTATAACTAAATTGGGGTAATTCGGTTTTAAATTTTGGGAAATGGTACATTTGGTCCTTGTCTTTGGTTTATAAAAGGTGTAGGTGTAAAGTGACTTTCGGAAATGGCAACAATGGCCCTTGGAGTTTAGTGAAAAAGGATTGGGCTAGGATATTGGGCTTATGGTGTAAGTCATGGATCCGGGTAGGGTTAGGGGTATTCTCTAAGGGGTTTTGGCCATTAAAGGGTTTAGGGACCATTTGTGTAACATTTGAAGTTTGGAAGGACTGAAATGAAACATTTAGGGTTTGCCTTTTAGTGCTTTGACTTTGTTGCATCCTAAGGTTGAATGGAGGTTGGACTTGTTTCTGCTTTGGCTTTCGGCTTTTGCACGCTTTCCGGTTTCTGTGTCTGTGTTTGGCCCGTTTTTATACGATTTACTTGTGAATTTTTGTCTTAATCTGTACATGTATACAACAAAACACACTAATATGCTGCTAATATTTTTTGCTATTTTTAGGTATTTGATTGGTCATTGTAGGGTCTATGTGTTGGTCCATTTATGGATCATGTTGTATTTTACACTTTTCAGCCATCTTGTGAGCGTGCGATTAGATTGAGGTAGCGCACACGGCATTGCCAGCTTGGCACATTCCATATCGTGTCTGGCATTGTCCGTGATTATTTTGCATCTTTATTGTGCTTATTAATCCATTACCCTTGTGTTTCTTTCTCATCGCCTCAAGTGTCTAGGACCTTGTGGGTATGACCAATAGGAGGCTTGTATGATGTATTAACTCTTGCAAGGTGGAGGGTTTCACTTGAATTGCCTAGCCTAATCCTTAATTTTTATTTATCCCCGTGGATTGTGACTAGAGGTATTAAAACGGGGAAGATGATGAACAGTGACAATGTTCTTCTCGAGTTTTTACTTTTTAGGAAATCAGGGGTGCATTGGATTTATTTGACCCGGGGTTATATGTTTTGACTTCGGGCTTATATAAAAAAATATTGGGCCAAGGGTGTGTATTGGGCTCGGGTATTTGGTTGTTTGGTTTATATATAAGAGTTAATTGGTGTTAACTCTTATATATATAAGAGTTAACGGGTGTTAAGTCTTATATATATAAGAGTTAACACCGTTAGGGTTTAGGGGACCATTTTTACAATTTGGTTTTCTTTGAGGGACTGTTTTGGGAATTTTAGGATTTTTGTCTTCATATGGTTGACTTTGGTTGACCAAGGGTTGACCAATGTTTGACTTTGAAAGCATTCTTCCGGCTCTTGTACACTCTTTTCCATTCCCGTGTCCGTGTTTGTCCGGCTTTGACCGTTTTCTTGAGATTTTTGCAATATCCGTACCTACACAATCACAAAGACAAAACAAGCAATATACAAGAATTTTAAGCACAATTTTATCTTTTACGGGTCATTTTTTATAAAAAATGGATATGTGTTTTCACACATATCATGAGGCATTTAGACGTTGGAGGTCTGCACCATTGTCTACCCCCTTACCCACCGACTACATCAGAGTCATCCTTAGGTTTATCTTCTGAGAGGTCATTGGATTCATCTTCACTTTCTTAATGTTAGGGAGGATGATAAGGAGTTTGAGGCAGACACAAGAGAGATTGTTGTAGATCCATTGGCTATTGGTGATAGTTCTGAGTCTTCTAGAGGAGGTATTCTTGATCTTGAGGATACCATTTATGATATAGTTCACTACATGTTAGAGGTTCGTATTGATAGGATTACTGAGATTGAGACTACTCAGAGACAGTTAGAGACTAGTCAGTTGGTAGCTAGTGGAGAGCGAGCTAGTTTGGTTGAGAGGATTGGGAGTTTAAGACTGGAGTACCTAAAGGTTCGAGCCATGTTAAGTATAAAGAGAGATCGGGTTGACAATATTTGTTGGCACATGGCACTTTCGCAGGAGGAATTTCGTCAGGTTCGTAGGGATCGTGGTGATACTCAAAGGAGACTTAGGAGGTTGGAGTCGTATGTTGAGAGGCATTTACGTTTTCGCCCTTAGACTAGTAGTACCATGATCATGTAGGACATTAGACTCATGGTTAGGTCTAGATGTTAGCAGTAGAAATAATCGTAAATCATGTACCTATTTTGGGTTGGTTGTAACCGAATTATGCTTTTATTCATGATATGAAAAGCTTGTTTGGATTCTTTCGCGTATTTATCTTTATTGTTATTTACTTGTTCTGGCAAAACATGTTCTATTGTATCTTTCTATATAAACCCTATTTACCATTTATAATGGCTATATCTCGTATCGAATCTCATCGTGCGTTATGTCTTGTGATATAGAACAATGACTATCACTCGCTCCGGTATGACCCCTGAAGCAATCGAAGAACTCGTTAACTGATGTGTAGAAGAAGCGTTGGCTGCTCATGAGGCGATCTGTGCCGCCAATGCTCTCGAGGCTGATAATCAAAGCCAGAACGACAGTGACGGCAGTAATGGAAATGGTAAGAATGGAAATGGAAATCCAAACGAGAATGGTAGAGGTGATAGACCTGTTGCTAGAGAATGCACATACCAGGACTTCATGAAGTGTCAACCACTCAACTTTAAGGGAACGGAAGGAGTTGTCGGATTGATAAGGTGGTTTGAGAAGATGGAAACATTGTTCCATATCAGTAATTTTCCAGAGAAATACCAAGTCAAGTATGCTACTTGCACACTGTTAAACAATGCACTAACTTGGTGGAACTCACATAAGAGGACTATTAGGATTGAGGCTGCATTCGCCATGTGCACCCGTGGCACGAGCTCCGTATAGATTAGCACCGACGGAACTACAAGAATTGTCTACTCAATTACAAGAACTTTCTGACAAGGGATTTATAAGACCGAGTTCCTCACCCTGGGGAGCCCCGGTCTTGTTTGTCAAAAAGAAAGACGGATCTTTTCGGATGTGTATCGATTACCGTGAGCTGAACAAGCTGACTGTGAAGAATCGATATCCACTTCCGAGAATCGACGACTTGTTTGATTAGTTGTAAGGATCAAATGTCTACTCTAAGATCGACCTGAGATCTGGTTATCACCAACTCAGAGTTCGAGAGGAAGACATTCCAAAGACAGCATTTAGGACACGCTACGGTCACTATGAGTTTCAAGTGATGCCGTTTGGACTGACCAACGCACCGGCGGTATTCATGGATCTGATGAATCGGGTGTGCAAACCGTACTTAGATAAATTCCACACACACCACACACTTGATGACATCTTGATCTACTCCAAGAGCACGCAGAACACCTTAAGTTAATCCTGGAATTACTTAAGAAGGAAGAATTGTACGCCAAGTTTTCGAAGTGTGAATTTTGGCTGTCGAAGGTACAATTTCTTGGTCACGTGATTGATAGTGAGGGCATTCACGTAGACCCGGCTAAGATTGAGTCAATCAAGGATTGGGCATCGCCCAAGACTCCGACAGAGATTCGTCAATTTCTAGGTCTTGCTGGCTATTACTGACGATTTATCGAAGGTTTCTTAAAAATTGCCAAGCCTATGACGAAGCTGACTCAAAAGAACGTGAAGTTTGATTGGAGTGAAAAGGCAGAAGCTGCATTTCAACTGTTGAAGCAGAAATTGTGTAGTGCACCAATTTTGGCTTTACCCGAAGGAAGTGAAAACTTCGTGGTTTACTGTGATGCTTCTCGTAAAGGATTGGGCGCAGTTTTGATGCAAAGGGAGAAGGTCATAGCCTACGCGTCACGCCAACTTAAGATTCATGAGAAGAATTACACTACACATGACTTAGAGCTTGGAGCTGTAGTGTTTGCTCTCAAAATGTGGAGACATTATTTGTACGGCACGAAATGCGTTGTGTTCACTGATCATAAGAGTTTGCAACATATTCTAGATCAGAAAGAGTTGAACATGAGACAACGTAGATGGTTAGAGCTGTTGAGCGACTACGACTGCGAGATTCGTTATCATCCGGGAAAAGCGAACGTGGTGGCAGATGCCTTGAGCCGAAAGGAACGGATTAAGCCACTACGAGTTCGAGCTTTGGTTTTGACGATTGGTCTGAACCTTCCTGTGCAAATTTTAAACGCTCAAGTTGAGGCGAGAAAGGAGGAGAATTTTGGAACCGAAGATCTGTGTGGTATGATTAAGAAGCTAGAGCCACGTGCTGATGGAACGTTATGTTTGAATAGGAGAAGTTGGATACTTTGTCGAGGTAACTTAAGAGAGTTGATTATGAATGAATCGCATAAGTCAAAATATTCAATTCATCCTGGATCGGACAAGATGTACCAAGATTTAAAGAAACTGTATTGGTGGCCGAATATGAAAGCTGAGATTGCCACCTACGTCAGTAAATGTTTGACCTGTGCCAAAGTCAAGGCCGAATGCCAAAAACCATCCGGTTTGTTGGTTCAACCTGTGATCCCAGTATGGAAGTGGGAGAACATTGCTATGGATTTCGTTACTAAGCTGACAAAGACATCGTCTGGTCAAGATACAATTTGGGTAACTGTAGACCGACTCACAAAGTCTGCTCACTTCTTACCAATGAAGGAAACTGACTCAATGGAGAAGTTGACGAGACAATACTTGAAGGAAGTAGTCTCGAGGCATGGAGTGCCAGTTTCGATTATTTCTAATCGAGACAGTAAGTTTACATCTCATTTCTGGAAATCACTAAACGAAGCCCTAGGTACTCAATTAGATATGAGTACGGCTTACCATCCACAGACTGATGGTCAGAGTGAGAGAACCATCCAAACCTTGGAGGACATGTTACGTGTTTGTGTGATTGATTTTGGGAAAGGTCGGGATAGACACCTACCTTTGGTGGAGTTTACCTACAACAACAGTTATCACACGAGTATCAAAGCTGCACCGTTTGAAGCTCTCTACGGCCGAAAATGTCGATCGCCTATTTGTTGGGCTGAGGTTGGAGACGCTCAGCTCACTGGTCCGGAAATTGTTCATGAAACAACTGAGAAGATCATTCAGATCAAGAAGCGTATTCAAGTTGCACGAGATAGACAGAAGAGCTACGCCGATAGGAGACGTAAGCCATTGGAATTTGAGGTTGGAGATAAGGTCATGTTGGAAGTGTCGCCATGGAAAGAGGTGATACGTTTCGGCAAACGGGGGAAGCTGAACACTCGCTATATTGGACCTTTCAAGATTCTCGCTAAAGTGGGAACACTTGCTTATCGACTTGAACTCCCAGAGCAATTGAGCCGAGTTCATAGCACTTTTCATGTTTCCAATTTGAAGAAGTGTTTCGTAGATGAACCACTAGCTATTCCGTTGGATGAGATCCAGATTGATGACAAGCTCCATTTCATTGAAGAACCAGTTGAAATTATGGATCGAGAAGTTAAACGGCTAAAGTAGAGCCGCATTCCAATCATGAAGATCCGTTGGAATTCGAGACGAGGGCCCGAGTTTACTTGGGAGCGTGAGGACCAAATGAAGAAAAAGTACCCTCATCTTTTAGTTAACCCTTCGTCCACGTCTTAAGCTTTGAGGACAAAGCTTCTTTAACGGGGAAAGAATGTCACACCCCGAAAATTTCAGGTCAATATATTTAAACTTTTCCGATCATTATTTTTTATTTTATACGTTACGTTTAAATCTTGCAGTTTACCGGGAAGTTAACCCGCGTAAATCTGAAAAACATCATCGGACGCGTTCCGACTTCGAATTTTGATTAGTTTAGATATTATATGAGTTATTTTATCTTTTCTAAGTCTTTTGTAGTTTACGATCACTCCCGGTATTTATTTTTACGCTTTAACGTTTAAATTGCGTTTTTCGCGTTTTTGACCTAACGGAACCCCGAAAACTCGAAATATTTTCGTGTAAACTTTAGTTATCGTCCATCTCATGTTCATAAGCCAAAAATTTCATTCATCCCTCCCCCTCTACTCAAAACACACGCATACACACACTTAAATAAATCAAAGAGCATCTTTTATCTCTAGTTTGAATTTCAAAAATAAAACACCATCACATGCAAGAAAGTGACATGTTTGTTTTGTCCTCCATTACAATCCAATGGCTCTTACACTTCACATGTTGACCTTTGGACCACAATCCCACTAGTGAGCCATTCAAGCTAAACTTGGAGCCAAAGTAGTAAGCCATTTAAGCTAAACTTGGAGCCAAAGACAAAAATTTTGTTCTTCCCCCCCCCCCCTCCTTGACCCTATTCGGCCGAACCCCTCAACACACACACTCTTGGTGTGTTTGAGTCACTTGTAACACTAAAACCCTAACCCTTATCCTATAAATACCCACTTATAAACACACACATCTCTTTTAGTTCATTTCATTTGGCAAAATTATTTTCTTTTCTCACACAAACACACACAATCCATACTTTTGATTTCTACCAATATTCACACATCATAAACTTCATTTTATCAAGATCCAAGGTTATTCCAAGAAGGTTTTCATTTGATTTCAAAGGTCTTTCAAGAGTTTATAAACTAAGGTTTCAAGATTTGTTGTTGGGTTTTATGATCTATTAATTTAGGGTATGAGATTCTTGTGATTTCTCTACTTGTTCTTCATTCTTGTAAGTATCTTGAATCTTTCTTGTGATTTACTTATGTTTTTTTATATATGTTCAATATCCATTCATCTATATGTTGCATTTTTTTTGAAAGATTATAAAACAAGATTTCATAAATAATGATGCTACTTTATTTCACTAGTTCAATATTATGTTCTTGGTGAGATGAGAGTGAGAGTTGCAATAAAAGAAATGAAGGAATTAGGTTAGATTTAGGTGTGGTTTTGTTGTGGATTAGTTGTGAATGAAGATTAGGTTAGACTAAGCACTATTGTGAAGTTTGGTGTGATTTTTAGAAGCGTTTGCAAAAAATGATGTTGCTGTTCCAAAATGGTTTTGAGGTTTTGGTCGACCTAAAAATGTTTTCATTAGGTGGTTATGTGTAAAAAGGTAGTTTTTGAAGAGTGTTCGAATAGATAGTTTTTCATATATCACACATTAAAATCGGACTTAAAACGACCAAGTTATAGCCAAATAAAACTTGAAATATTTTTTGGCAAAACCAAATGAATAGTTGCTGATGTGAATAGTAAAAAGGGTTTTCGGACACTTTCGAGATATTTTGAGCTTTTAAAACACTAGTGAAACATATAGTAACACATACATATAGATTAGTATCATTTAAATGGACGTGCCGTTTACATAATTTAGGAAAGCGTTAAAAGTTACTAAAAATAGTAGTTTGGTAAAAATTGTAGCGAGACGGACATAGAAGTTAGCGATTAAGGCTTAGTTAGTGCGTCTTGTAAATATGAATACTTTACTAATATAGTGCGACGATATTTATTAACGTTTTTAAACTAAAAAATTTCCTAAAAGAAACTTTTCTAAAAATAGTAATTTTGGTTTAACAACACTAAAACTTAACGAAAAAACTTATGATTTTATTTCATCATGATTGTAATCAACTAAAGCAAAAACACATAAGATGTCTTTTGGTGAATGAAACTATTGTGATGTGTGTTCTTGGCAATGATTTACCTTGAGTGTGCTAGAGAAGCAATTATTATTCCTAGGATCGCGACTTAGAGAGATGCACTATTAAGTGTTAGATGTCACTCTGGTACTGAGAGATATCGTGAATAGTAGATGTGATGTCGCTTGCTGTGGTCTCATCTGTGTCGCATAGGGAGGTGAGTCTTTTTATAAAAAATATTTTTTTTTAGTAAAAAAGATTAATAAAATAAGTCACACTTGAAATCCGTAACTTTTTATGGTTCTAAGAATCGGTTGTCTTTGACTTGCATGCTTAACACAAGTCTCTACGGGAATCGTCATGAAGTCTAGTACTAATGCTTTCTAAATATCATAAAGTGTCTGTTAGATATTAGCACGAGATATTCACACAACAGCCCACGCTTGTGTGTGTGTGTAAATTCACATGAAATCTATACACTTCCTCCCCACCCCCCCCCCCCCACCCTTTAACCTTCTAACTTTTAATCATAGTTCGCTATACTTATACACTTTCCACTTAAATCCCAACACACTGTTAACATACTTATAATTCCTTTATTCGCAATGATATTACGCAAACTACATCAACATATGTAAAAGTGTTCAAAACATAATCATACTCTCTCGCAAAAATATGTTTTACCATGTTTAAAGTATCCTAAGTGATAATGCTAAATAGAAAATATAAACTCATATATAAAATGCTCATGTTTTATTCTTTTACCTTCACTATTTTGGGGTGAGAAACTTTTTTGTTTTCAAACTTATTAGACTCGGTTACTTTACGTTTCTTTTCCGATTACGTGTTGCCTAAGTAAGGAATAGACCACTAATGACCGAATTATCATTGAACCATCAATTGCTTAACAGACCGTTACTGGTTAAGTAAGGCGGGTGTTGTAAATAGATATATTGGAGTAATTATCCCTATCCGGGTATTTATGTGAGTTACTTACCAGATTCGGATGGTCACCGAACAAAATGGATATATTACCTGTCGGTATTGTCATTGGTGATCTTAGTCATTATTACCTTTAGGGCGAGTACTTATATCTGCATATAAATGATTCCTTTTAACTTGAGCTTCGGTGTCATGAGCTTAGCGCAAACGTAAATGCTTTATGTGAATTTGTATCTCCTATAACTGTCTCGTGTCGTACTTATGATCTGTGGCTCCACTTTTAATATAAATTCACATACCTATCGAATTCACAACTTTATGTTGGACGTTTTTTAGGCATGTTTTTCTCAAGCAGGTGCTAGCTATGGATGTCTTTTGCTTGCTTGTTGGTTGGGTTGCCTCTGCTTTGGACCGATTTTCATGAAATTATTATTATCTATGTTAAAACATCGTTTGTCAACTTAAAAACTTTTATTTGCTTCCGCCATATTATCGTTGCGGCCCTTTGTAAATTTAAACTATTTTAATTTAATGCAACGATGTTTATTTTCAAAGCGTACCCTTAGAGGTCGTTCTTTGTATCATGTGTGTGTGAATGTGTTATTATGACGTCACGCCTCCGGACACGAGTTTCCGACTAGGCCTCGTTTGGGGGTGTGACACATACCTATTAACCCTTATAAAGTAGGTGTCAAAGACCAACTTCACCATACTTGCTTTATACCATTCAAAAACTTTTGAGGATGTAACCAAAACAAGTTTTCCAACTTTCTTGTCAAACTTGTGTATACATACTTTGAAATCTTGGCTTATTTTGTTTGAATAGTTATATGATCATATTAGGCTATTGTTCCATAGCTCTTCAACAATCTTATTTTTTAGACATTAAGTCGAGAAATTCTTTATCAAAGAATGAAAGTTCTCAATGTTCATTTCTACTGCTTTTGAGCTCCATAACTCGAATAATTAGCCGCACATTAAGTCCAGCCTCCTTGTATAATAAAATCTGGTACTCATCCTCTGGAGTGATAATGCGGTTGATGGGAAGAAAAGGCATTTCCTTGGGTGATAGGAAATCATGATTGTGGTCTTTTATGAATGTTGTAACATGCCATTCTGCCGGAAAGATATCAAAACCTTGTTTCCATGTAACTCGTATATGAGCATTGCACTCACATTTTTGAGACTCCCTATTTCTTTGATCTTTAGAAGGGTCGGTTACTTTTAATGGCTTTTTCCCTACACGATGACACATAATGTCACGTCTTCGAACCTGATTGTTCCTTAGGTCAGATCGATCTTTGCGAACTGAAAAATCATGTTGTCGCGCATAGTTTTTATAGAAGATATACGCCTCTTCAAATGTCGAGAAGGTTTGGTCGATAAAAGGTTCATTGTCAAGCGTTTCATCAAGTAGTTTGTCAATCGCATTGTCATCATCTTCCTCGTTTGGAGGTTTGTTCAAATCAAGATCAAGCATGATTACATATAAAACTCTTCTGTAATATGTACATTAGAGAAAAGTAGCAATTAAAATAACCACGTATCAATTAAACTAAGCATTCATTTTATAATAGTCAAAAGAAAAAAGTATTAACTTCTATAAGATGAGATGATTGTATTCATTTTGGAGGAGTTACACAGTTTGCGTGAGTATATATAAAGACAAATGATCATTTTGGCAATGGGATAATAAACAAAAATAGTGACTGATTTTGTAAATATGTATAGAGAATATCTGCAGGGTTGTTTATATGTTTTCCTCAATTAAAAGATATGGAGATTCTTTGTAAATACAGAAGGTTGTCATTGATTGAAGAATATTGGTAATTAAGAAATGCTTAAAAAAACCCAAGGGTTATGGTTAGTAAAACCCTAAATATAAAATATAGAAAGATAAATAAAAAAAAGACTTAGGGGGTGTTTGGGGTTGCGTTTTTACACATATTTTCTGCTTATCACGTTTTAAAATCGCAAAAATCTGGAGAAAGGTGTTTGGCTAACATAAGCCAATAATCAGTTATCTACGTTATGGTGGCTTTAAAACGGAGAAATGAAAAAGCAGGTGGTGACCTCCTTTTTCCAAACGTAGTTTTGCTTTGTCAGCCAAATTACAAATTTACCCTGACTTTACCTCAAATGTGTATCTTACTGGCTTGGAATTTCTTGTATTCGTTTCTTTTTCCTTCTTTTTTCATCAACAAAATTTTTCTTCTTGACTGAGAGATTCATAAAAACAAAGAGATGATGAGTTGTTGGATTTGCTACTGTTGTGTGAAAAATAGAGGTGACACATACATACACATAAAACCCTAAATTTAATACTAGATTAGTTTTTCAATAATAAGCCCAGTAATAGTTTTCACAAAGCCACAAAATTTCTTTTCTTAAAAGCCCATTCAATATTTTTTCTAAATATAATTATGTATAGCTATGAGAAATTTAAAGGCCACTAGATCGTATATATATATTTGTTTTGCTAACGTTAACGTAATTCAATAATATATAATGATGCCCAATTGTGTCATTTTACTCATTATTCAAACAAGTAATCTGATTTGCCAAACACTCAAAAATCTGATAATCTGATAATTGCGATATTAAACATCATAACCAAATCTAAACACTATATTTCAAAAACATGATTTGCAACAGCTGATTATCTGATTATTCGTTTTTAAAACACATAATCTATTTTCAATAAGAAACCAAACACCCTTTTAATGTTGTTTTAGAATTGCGTTTCCCACCCACCCTTTAAGGGTTTCTCAAAAACAATCTCCATATTTATTATATATATATATATATATGTAACCCCAACAACCAAATTCACTTTAGTTTATTGTTTTGGAAAAACCTAGCAAACCCTGAGTTGTTTGTTGTGATGAAGACCAGTCGGCGTGTGTTTGACTACAACAACCATCACCGGCGACGCGATCGACGAGCGTCAGATCGGGCGAATTTCGTAATCGAGCTGCGTTCGCGCGATTACACGGCCTACAATCGGCATGAAATAGTGAACCTGATAGGTAAATTCAAGTGTCCTCCTGATGATTTTAATATATATGAGAAGGGTGTTGTTGCTGCTAGGTTTTATTACCAACAGTGGCCTAATGTTCTTGATACTATTGTTTTCTTCTGGGAGGTCCTTTTCGATTCTTCTTTTTCCTTTACCCCTAAACTTGTCCAGAATTTATTTCTTCCTTCTGATATTGATGAATTGAACTCTAAGCTTCGGCTTTTGTTTAAGGATAGGGTTATTCGGTTAAAGGATGGGGGGGTTTTGGTTAAGAATGTTGCCACCAAAGTTGACGCCATCACTAACGAGATTCTTAGGCTCGAATTGTTGTTGAAGAAACCCAAGAGGTTAGCCCTTCATATGGACCTCGCTAAGAAGAAGGAGGCCTGTCTTAAGGACCGCAATTTGATTTGGAGGAAGCTTAGGGAGTTTAAGTGGGCTATGGATTGTCTAATTGATTATCTTGACGGCAAGATTTCTTCTTCTCATCATGATGATGTTAGGGTTTTGAATCTCAAAGGTAACTTTGATTGGAATAAGCTTTATTCCATTATTAATAGAGAGTGTCGCAGGCTTCAGGATGCCTTGCCTATTTTTGCTGATCGTAAGGATATTCTTTCCCAAGTACATAGCCAGCAGGTACTTTCTTTCTTTCTTTCTTACTTAAGATTTTTTTTTTCCACATAAATTAGTTTAGAGTGCTTGACAAAACAGATTACACGATTTTCTAATTATTATATAGTTAAACTTATGCACATGTAGTTCTATTTCTAATATAATGATCCCGACTTAGTATGTTAGATGTCTTGAGAAATAGTTTGTTTCTCAAGATTTTATGCGACTAGCAGACTATACACTATATCTCAAGGTAGTTGATGCCTGAGTTATACAACACCAAGATTGCCCTACATTTTTCAGGATCATGATCCTGCAAGATAACATTAAACAAGTTATATATGCTCTGTTTAAAAAAATCCAGTCACAAGTTTTGTTATAAGTATATTCTTATGCTCTTTGATTAACCCATCCAAATACGAAAAATTTCACTGCCTTGAGATAACTATATAGTGCATTAGGTTCATTAGTACTCCGTAGTTACAGTGGTTTTAGCGCTTTGGGCTATTATTAAACTTATATATATATATATATATGTACGATCACTATTTGGAAACCATAGATTGAAAAATGGTTTTAAAACTACACTGGGGCTCAAGTATGTGAGATCTTATGTCTAAAACAACTTAACCGAAAGAAACTATTCTTGAGTCCAACTGCCAGAATGCCCCTTTAGAGTGCTCAATACACAATTATGAGAAAATTTGTCATGCTCCGTGCTAGCTAAAGCCATCGAAGTTTAGATGTGATTAAATGACAAGAAAGGACTTCCACGATGTACTAGCATTGAAACTCAACTCTTACAAAGAAAATAACACTCAAAAACTATGACTTCCATTGAAGATTATATGCTCTAAACATATCATCAAGCACAAAAGATTCAGAAAAGGTTGGATGACCAAAAGTTGCAGATTCAAGAGTGCACAGTTCAAGAAGTTTAAAGCATTGATGCTATTTCAGAGACACAGCGAAAAAAGAGTTGTATGGTATCTTTTCGGAAAACTTCATTTACACCTCAAGCATCTTTCACACGACAACTTAAAAGGAACTCGAAAATCGAGTCTGGATTCAAACGTCATTTGCACACTCTTTGCCTCAAGATGTTGAAACTTTTATAGGCACAATGTTCCTAAAACATGGATCAATTAGAAAAGCAACTTGACAAAGAAGAATTTTAAGAGATTGGATCCACAGCTTCTTTTAAAGTACTCGATACACAGTTTCAGATGTTCATCAAGTCACAGGATTATTGGAGATGATGAAATATGTGACATGACATGCAAAACAAATTCCTACAAAACACTCGACCAAAATTTCCAGAATTCCTTGACACACTTATCCAAGCACATGTGGATCCTGTTAAGAAGTCGATTGATGAAAGAGCACAGCATAAACGAGAGTATGACAGCTGGGTGAATGAAAGACAGATTCAGACAACAGAGGATAAGGTTGATACGGGAAAAGCAGTCGATGCTAGTTTGGTTAACACAGAAAGCATTGGGACAGAATCCAAAGAGCAGGATACAAGCAGCAGAATCAGTTAGTGGTTAATGCACATGCTGAAGATGCAGATATCAGACCTATATATGATGAAGAGCCAATGGCTGAGGTAAAAACAACTGCTGAAATCAATATCTTTGCTACTGGACAATAGCATACTGAGCAACCTGAATTCAATAATGAAGGAAAGGTTGACCAGAATGCTGAACAATGTCATGACACATGTCCCCTTGCCTGCTAACTTCCACGATAACCAGACAACTGAACTCTCAATCAATCTCTTGAATCTGAAAATATCGTCTCAAACAGACCGTATGCCCAAATTTCAAAAAGATTTTTTAAGAATGGAAGCACAATGTGTTTAATCATGAACTTAAATATCAAAATCAAGCTTTAAAAAGAAGGGCAACAAATGGTTCAATTTTTGAAAGTAACAAGTTAATGAAGCCAATGTTAAAACATGACATAGATGTAATTGAAACAATAACCCTCGAATTGAACATAAAGTGGCTAAGTTACTTATGGGAAAATAAGACTTTGAAAAGGCATAACAAAAAATGTTGATTCTATCAAGACAATAAAGAGCTAAGAACATATAAACACACAGCTTCTTTGATTGCAAAATATTGATTAAATCAAAGCTCACTCAGGAAAAAGGGTTTGCAATTGCAGCAGTAAAAAATGAGTTAAGGAAATTAACAGAAATAGTGTGAATACTAAGTTTGCAAAATCGTCAATCTTATGGAAACCGGCTTTACAACCACGTAGAAACCATCTTTGTTAGAAACAACCGACATGCGTTTAAGTCTGAACGACCTATCCTTTCCAAAGCAACGTTGCCTCCCAATTGATGACATAACGATTTGTCAAAACCATCACTACACAGTAATTTGCCTAAGGAAAAAGAATCTGGCTGTATACAAAACCTCATCACATGATTTGCTCCTGCTCATCTAGGTATAGCACAAATGACATGGTTCATAATCACTCCCACCTAGAGGAAGCTAAGAAAAAGACACAAGAAAAGCTGTAGAATGTCAAAACCTAGTGTGATGCCCTTCTGCTAGGAGATCTACAAAAGCATAAGCAAAATAGTAGCACACCAAAACCTAGAACAATAACCAAAAGTCCCTAGGATTTGGCCTGACATCTAAGAGTAAAGTTTGCGTCACGACAAAGACTGGCCCATAGCAGAACAACTCTAGGAATTCTAGAAGTTTTTCTGACTACAAACATTTGTTTGCTCAACATTCAGAAATGTGACTTTAATGCAAAATCATGATTCTTCTTTGTGTAACAAAATTCCTGAATGAAGTCAACTCACGTGCTAAGGTTCCATCTCATAAGACAACAACGAGATACAAACCCGTAGAGCAAACAAGTGTTGCAAAGAAACCAGAAAGACATATCCCAAAAAGACATAGGTCTTCAATAAAAAAGACTTCCGTTGTGCATGAGAAAACAATGACTCCTAGATCTTGTCCCTTAGGTGGAAACCGGACGGTAAAATTTCCAAGACATTTGTCCTTAAGTTTGGATTCCTATTTAAGTGGATTCCTACTGGAAAGATATTAACCTCTAGCACAACCAAGGTTGACAGTGAACCCACAAATGGTTCAAATGACGATATCACGAACCAGTATGAATGCAAACAAACTCTTGATGTCAGTGCAGGTACACTTAACATACATGCAAAGGTATCATCTTTTAAATCCTACAAAGAAGACTCCGAGTTTGGTTGCTGATAAAGATTGGATATCTGAGAAACCAGGGCTTCAAGGAATTTTTCATCTGATGCATAAGTAATGACGTCTGTTCACAAACAGTTTTCAGCCTCAGCTCCTCCACGACAATGACTTCTGATCATAACAGTTCAGAACTCGAATTCACGACCACACAATGAAATGTCAAGTTCAAAGCGGTTTTCCAAAAAGTTTTTCCTCCAGCAGGAAAAATATACAAGAACAATACATCAAGACAAGAGTTGGAATTACTATTTCACCATCACATAACAATGCTGAGGTCAACATGTACATATTTTTTGAAAAAAAAACAAATACAAAAATATAAAATTTCAAAAAGAAAATACAAAATCAAAAAAATCAGAAAATGTTTTCAAAAATAAATCTCTCATCAGACTTTTCTCTTGGAATCCGATAAACATTTACTACCTCAAAATGTGATAATATCGACACGGGCGTGTTAATGAAGTCGAACAGGAGTTTTAAATGCTCTCAAAACCATGTCATTTCTAAGTTTTTCCTATGGCTTATGTGCAAATATCATACGTAACCCGGACTTCAAATAAAGGAAAGTTTATCTTCAAAGAACTTATCCAAACAACGATCAATATCAAACGTTTCTCGGTCTTGAGCTGTTCGTTACAAGACATTCAAAGTTTAAGCTCAAGAAAAATAAGTGTACGCATTAAAGTGCGCTTACCCTTAGAGTTGGAAGAGAAGCGTCTTCTAAACATGAATGTTTTCAAAATGTTGAACACAATTTTTCAAAATTTCTCAATGACGTATTCATAATCTTTTTTCAAAATGTGTGTTCAACAACACTCATCATTCAAGGGGGAGTTTTTCGAAAAACAAAGTTAATGAGTTTGGGATACATCATCTTCACAACATTCTTAAGTATTCAAACCATTCCCAGAAAAGTCCCTCTTAATAACAACAAGATAATAATGACAATTCAATAGAAGGAATATTTATAAGATGTACTAAGTGTTCAAAGCCTCAATTTTATATCGATTTTACCCCACTTTGTACCGATAGTTTTTGTGTCAAACATATGTAAGAATTGAGGGGAGCAAGATAATGTTCATCATAATATCTTGCTAAGTAAACATTTTTTTCCCCCCATGGGCCTTTTCCAAGAACAAATTTAATCACAAAGTATTTCAAAATCTAAGTGACTGTAGAATTTAAAATAAGGGGAGAAATTAATTAAAATATGATCTAAAAGAAAACTCACGAGGGGGGGCTATTCAAAAAACAGCTTTATGTTAACGATCTCATACTCCTACAACATCTTATTTCATGACGATTCTGAAGACATAAGGTGGTAAGTTAGTATTTGTCCTAATGATCAACCAGAACCGGAGGATCTACCCAAAGGACACAACATAGTTAGAAATAGCATCCATAGGATTATTGGAGGATGAATGTGTATAATGGAAGAATGCCGACTAAGATTGAGCCAATATTTTTTTAATTAGTAACAAGATATTACCAATATTTTTTAATTTGATAAAAAAAATTTATCCATATCTTTTTCCTTATTTGCAATTATCCCTTACTTGTAAATATTATTATGCAAACATTATTTTGCAAAGATTATTTTACAGGGACTCTTTACCCGGCCACGGAAGTACGTCTTCCGTCGGCCGTAAGTCAAATGCCATAATCGCATTACCCGGCCACGAAAGTACGTCTTCCGTCGGCCGTAAGTCGAATTACATATTCGCATTACCCGGCCACGAAAGTACGTCTTCCGTCGGCCTTTATTATACGGAGTCCGCCTTCATCATATGGCGGCGTATGGTTAGAAAGTGCGCACGTCTCCGCTACGGTAAGAGTAGTCCTTTTAGTCTAGCGACCGCGGCTACGGCCATGCTTACTAGACTGGGGGGACATAATGACGTATAGTGCTGACCGACCCGGCCCACTCATACTATTATGGGTCGGACCCAGCCCACTTATACTATTATAGGCTTACTTGCTGAGGACGTATAGCATAAGTCTAGCATAACATGATCAAGAACCATATCATACTAGACTGGGGGACACGTTGGCGTATAGTCCGGAATGGGCCGGAGCCAATAAAAAGATGGCCCACATCCTACGTAACCCTAATCCATACACTATATATACAGGGGTAGAATCATCCTACCTTCACACATCTACATACCTACACGGGTTATTCTCTACCACCTCTTTATATAACATGCTTATACTATTCTGACTTGACCGTCGGAGGGTGGATCCCGGGGCTCCAGCCTCGTTGTTAGCCGTGATATTTAGTAAAGTGATGGTCATTAAACAATCCCGAGCCTTGTATAGGAAAACGTAGTTTTCGGGAATTTAGTTAAGCTAGTTGGGCCTAGTTGTCGGGCTCAAGCCCATTTGTTCTATGTACTGGCCCAACTCAAAGCCTACAAGAATAGTCCATCTCTTGGAACTATTTAAAGCCCTCTCCAAGTGTGGAGAGGGTGTTGTTGCTTCTCATTTTTCTTTTGTGAAACAAGTAACCATTTTTCTTTGTTTTTACTTTCTCTCTCTAAAATCTATTTTTTCTTATTTTTGTGTTTTGGTGATGAAATGATATCCTAACAAGTGGTATCAAGAGCCAAGGTTGGGTTATGTGATTTGTTTGTGGTAATTTTTTTTAGATTCTATTGTTTCGGCTTAAGTTTTTGTTTTTTTCTATTCGAAATTTTTTTTCTTTCCATTATATCGTTCATTATAATTTTTTTTGTACAAGAACCTTGTGGTTTAGTGCTTGTAATTCGTTGAGGTTGTTTGTGCAAATCGCAAGGTCGGAAAGAAGCAAAGAATCGAGCAACTACTTGTTTGAATCGAACGTGTTCTGGGTATCGCAATCGAACGAGCCAAAATTCTATTTTGAGATCGATCGAGTGTATTTCTGCTTCAATCGAACGAGTGCACCATCAAAGGATCGAACTAGCCAATGACCGAACAAGCCAAGGATCGAACTAGCCTTCGATCGAACTAGCCAAGGTTCGAACTAGAGAAGGATCGAACTAGAGTAGGATCGAACTAGCGTTGGACCGAACTAGAGAAGGATCGAACTAGCGTTGGATCGAACTAGCGTTGGACCGAACTAGAGAAGGATCGAACTAGCGTTGGACCGAACTAGAGAAGGATCGAACTAGCGTTGGACCGAACTAGAGAAGGATCGAATCAGAAGATCGAACTAGCGTTGATCGATCTAGCCACGATCGAACTAGCGTCGACCGAACTAGCAGAGGACCGAACGAAATTTTTTTGTGTAAAGAAAAGGGTTTCAGTAAAACAGCCATAACTTTTGATCCGTAAGTCCGTTTAAGGCCCGTGACCTCTCAAATCGAAGAGAAAAACGTGACGGATCACGCTGTAACCACCCTTTAGCTGGTTAAGGATTTTTCGAAGCCCAAAAACATCGTTTTCTATGATTTATTGACACTTTTCAGTATTTTTTGGAATTTTTCGCCGCTGATTCCGAATCAAATCATTACGGTTATCTAGTGAGCTTGATAGTAAAATCCCGTTAATTCATTATCGGTTTTGATCATAGACGAGTAAAATCCCGTGAACGTTAATTGATTCAAATCCACAACAACAACAATCACTTTACCCACTAAAGATCCTTGTTTATCATTTCACATCACTTTTGCAATGTCGACTTCAACACGACATTATGCTGCCGGTTCTGAAACCGCCCTCTATGCTTAACAAAGTGAACTAGTTCCCATGGTCTACGTCTTCTTCGGTATGCTAAGAGTAGACCAAATGGAAAGTTAATCTACAACTCCATTATGAATGGTCCTTTATGTCAGACAATGATTCCCTGAACAGGTGATGCAGACCGTTGAAGTTACCTGTTTCTTGAAACGTTCATAAACAAACCGATGATTGACTCACAGTACGCAGAATTATAACAGATGGAAGCGATGATCAAGCCATTCAGACTATTTTTCTCGGGTCTTCCTGAAGACATCTATGCTCTGTTGTAGTTTGTGAAAATGCTCAGGAAATCTGGTTTACAGTGTGCACAAATGATGAAAGGTTCCGATATTGAATTCAAAGAAAAGACGGCTAAGTTGTTAATGAATGGAAAGGTTTTCTTCCACTGATGGGGATTCGATTGAGTCTTACTATCACCGTTTCTCCAAATTGATGGAATGACTTCAAGATAATAAACACTTTTCCTGAAAAGATTGTAGTTAATCTCAAGTCTTCCTAAACACTTAACCAGAATGGAGTCGGTCATGTCTATTATTGTTCATCAAACAAAGGACTTGCATACAGCAGATTACACTCAGTTGTATGATTTCTTGAAGTACAATCAAAAGGAGGTTGATGATCAAAGAGCTGAACGACTTGTAAAAACACACGATCCACTAGCACTCATGGCAAATTCCAACAATCCTTTCAACTATCCATTGTTTCACCAAGATCAACCATCACTAAGTACCTACATGCAACAACCACAACCCATCACACAAAACTATAACCCACAACCATTATTCAACCAGAATTCATGCAACAACCAATACCAATCCCGAAGACATTACAGATCCCACAATACCGCAATGACATGGCACTCTCTCTAATGGCTAAGGCATTCAAACTAACTACTCAACACAACAACAAACAACAGAGAAATTTCATCAAACCCTAGTAATCGGCAGATTGCTAAACCGGTATGATATGGGTCAAGACAGACAGCTGCGGAGGGTTAGAAGCTAATGGTGGGAATCAGTTTAGACAGTATGCTGGGCAGAATGTTGGGTATCAAAATGAGTATAATGCAGTACAGAATGTCGGGAATCAGGTTGTTCAAGATGCAGTTCAGAATCAGGGTGTTCAGAATATTGGAAATCAGAATGGGCAAATTGGTGCTCAGAATATTGGGAATGGAAATGTTGTTGCAGCACGGGCTGAGGGTAATGCGACTGGGAATAATGGTAATCAGATAAGGTGTTACAACTGCAGAGGATTGGGTCATCTTGCTAGGAACTGTACAGTCAGACCAAGGAGAAGGGATGCTGCTTATCTTCAGACTCAGTTGTTGATTGCTCAAAAGGAAGAAGCAGGAATCCAACTCCAAGCTGAAGAGTTTGATTTGATGGCTGCTGCAGCAGATCTTGATGAAATTGAGGAAGTCAATGCAAACTGCATTTTGATGGCTAATTTGCAGCAAGCATCGACATCGGGTACTCAGACTGACAAAGCTCCCGTCTATGATTCAGACGGATCAGCTGAGGTACACAACTATGACAACTGCTATGATAATGAGATATTTAATATGTTTACTCAAGAGGAGCAGTATACTGAGATACTCGAACCCATTCCTGAACCACACCAAGTACAACAGAATGACAATGTTATTTCTGATATCTCGGGTGTGGAACAAGAGGGGGGAACAGTAGATCAACATACTGCAACTGTTGAGGAAACACGTGCTTACTTTGAATCATTATATAATAATTTGGCCCTGAAGTTTGGAAAAAGGTCAACTCGGTCAATCGGAAACTGAAAGAAACAAATGCTGATTTGACCACTGAGCTTGCTAGATATAAAAATCAAGAAAAGTGTTTTGAAATTAGTCAAGAAAAATATGACAAACTTGAAAGATGTTATCAAAAGTCGGTTTATCAAGAACAATGTCTTACTAAAAAGATAAATGCTCTTCATTTAAGTTCCGGTAAACAAATAACGACTCTGAATGAGGAAATTTCAAATTTAAGTAAACAGCTTTCAACGGAAAAATCAACTGTTTCTTCTCTTCTCGAAGAAAAGAAAAAGTTGAAGTCTGATTTCAAAATACGCGAAGACGAGCTTCTTGATAAACAAATTCAACTTGAGAATAAGATAAAGGAATTAGATAATATTTTGGTTAAAACGGGTCAATCGATGCACATGCTTTCACCTAAGCCAGACTCGTTTTACCACACCGAACAGAAAATGGCTTTGGGTTATCAAAATCCTTTTTATCTCAAGCAAGCTCAGCGAAAACATCAGTGTTTGTATGATGGCAAAGTGTTACTTGAAAAGCATGATCCTCCTGTTGTGCATGATTCGGAAGAGACAATGCAGCTTGCTCAAGAGAGTCGCCAAAAAATGAAACAATTGAACAAAGAAATAAAACCGGCAAACTATACTAAGATTAATCATCTTTCGGGGGTTTTTGTTTCTCAAACGGCCAAGTCACAAGAAGAGGTGTACCTTGTAAATACTTCCAAAATGGCCACTGTTTCAAAATCGATTTCCATACCAAATGAAGAATTTTTGGATGACACTACTCTAAGTGTTGCACGAAAAATCTAAATGAGGAAAAAGTACCATGAGACTCTTTAACGTGTTGTAAAACCATAGAATGACTTTAGATACCACCACAAATGGTCGTCCCAGGCTCTCAGGAGTTCACAAAATTTTTAAAAGAAGAAATTATTTCCTATCATCAACCAATTGGATATTGACTTCAAAATTTGAAATACTATTTTGAAGAAGCAGCCAAATTTGTTCGAGACTTTAAAATCTCTCTGCCAAAGAAGCTGATGAATCTCTAGATAAAGCACAAGACATTGGAATGGAAATGAGCGTCTCTTGAGAGCAGTTGTCTGTCAAGACATTATGTCTATTGTGCAAAATCCATCGGTTGTAGATTCTCCAAATCTCCAAACTGAGCTTGACCGTACGAAAGAACGACTTGAAAATTGTATCATTAAAAAGGAGAATGAATATGCTAAACTTTGGAATGATTGGTACAAAAAGTGTGAAGAATGCAAATATGACAAAATTTCGTACGATAAAGCTTATAATGACATGCAACAAAAGATCGAACGGTTGCAAGCTCAGTTGGGAGACCTAAAGGGTAAAAGTCAGGATACTCCATGTGTATCAAATACCCTTGATCCTTTGTCTCAGAAACTTGAAAATGAGAATGTAGAATTAGAGTTTCAGGTTCGGAATTATGAAAAGGAAATTGCTCACCTTAAGACCACATACAAAAACCTGTTTGACTCTATCAAAGTGACACGGACTCAAACCAAAGCTATAATTGACTCTTTGCAAGATAAACTACATGACACAATCTATGAAAATGCTAAGTTGAGAGCTCAGTTGTTTGATAAGGTTTCTGATCAAAAGGACACCAACAAAGGTACGAGTGCGAATACTAAGTTTGCAAAGCAATCAATCTTGGGAAAACCACCTTCTTCTTCTAGATTTCCCAAGGTTGGTGAGACGAATGCTTTGTCAAAACCAGTCACTTCAAACTCGGTTCCTTCCTCTCGAGAATCAACTGTTGTGAACAATGAAAGAGTGATTGCTCCAGGAATCTTTAGGATCAATCCTTTTAAAGCTTCTAGGGTAGCTACTTGGTCCTAACAAACATGTAAAAACAAGCGTTAGGACAAAACCAATCATTGTTTCACAACCTCATGTCATCACTAAGAACGATGTAAATTCCAAAACAAATGGTTTCTCTCCTAAAGACATTAGAAGCACTACTAGGACCAGAAGACCAAAGCCTTGGAACAATCCTAAGAGTGATAAGGTCCCTTTTAAGTCTAAGAGTGGTTGCCTCTCGAATAAGTTAGAGAAAATAGAAGAAAACCATAGGAGTTTACAGTCTTCTCACTATCCGAACCATACGTCATCTGAATGTAATAAACATTAGCTGCTTTTCGAAAATGAAAAATCTGAGGTTATTTGTGCTACATGTAAGCAATGTCTAATTACCGCTAATCATGATGCTTGTGTGCTTCAGTATGTGAATGGCATGAAATCTAGAAAGAAAAACCAAAGTGCTAATGTTTCAAAAAGTGCAAATCAAAAGAAACATAAGGCTGAGGTCTGGAAACCAAAGAATGTAGGGTCCAAAGAAGGATTTGCTTCGCCTAAAAGGAAAAATAATCACGTCTAGTGAATCTGAGAGTCAATCTGACTGCTCTAAAGGTGATAATGCATGTACTTCTAACCCTCAGGAACCGATCAGAAAACGGTTTCCAAGTTCAACTTTCTCTATGACAGGTTGTCAAAATTGGTTTGATACTCTGCTAATCCCATTGCTTTCCGAGTATAACCTGAAAGACAAAGAAGATCATGGAGACAATGAATGTGACACTTGATGAGTGTTTAGAAATGGTTTATTATTAAATGTCAGATAATAACCCGTTCTTCAAATAAAAGGAAAATGTACGCGTTAGTGCGTTTATCCTTAACAACGAAAAGAGAAATCTTTTCGGTCTTGAGCTAGTTTCGAAACATTTTAATGTTTGTTAGTCAAGTCACATCTTGTAATCAAATGTCAGATTGCAACCCGTTCTTCAAAGAAAAAGGGAGTGTACGCTTCAGTGCGCTTTACCTTAAAAAGAAGAGAAATCTTCTTGTTTTCACTTCAGTAGATATGATAGTCATGACGTCGATGGTAGAGTTGGAAAGTCTATTCGGTCATTTGTTCGACGAATTATCAAATGGAGAAAATCAAGTTGTTTCAAAGTCTTTCGCTGTTACTACTGTGTGCATCGATAAATGTCAACAACATCAGATTCTTTTTATTCAACTTCATCTACTTCAACTCTAGCAACAACTATCTCTGCTGATGGAAACTTCGACTTGTAAATATTTTTAATCTTTCTCTTTATTTTGATTTATAAAACCAAGAAAAACAAAATATAAAAATATAAAACCTATAAAAACAAAATACAAAATCAAAAAATTTCAAAATTCAAAAAGAATCTTCTCCGACATGTCTCTCGACAATCGATAACATTTGCGCACCTAGAAATGTTGATTAATATTAACACAGGTGAATAAATGAAGTTCGAGCGAGAGTTTCAAATGCTTTCAAAACATGTCCTTTCTCTTTTTCTCTACGACTTCTAAGTAAATGTCAGCTTAGGACTCGGTCTCCAAAGAAAGGAAAATGTTCATTTATGTACATTTATCCTAAACAACGGGAAGCTCATATCTTCTCGGTCTTGAGCAAAGTCATATAAACATTCAAAGTTTTGAATGCTCAAGAGAAGTTCTAAGGAAAATGATGGTAAATAAGATATATCTCACATATTTTCCTGTTGAGCACAATTTTTCAAGATATCCTCAAAAAGAAATGTTCAAATTCTTTCAAAATTGTGTGCTCAACAAACTCCCACTCCAAGTTTTCAATCTATTCTATAATTGAGGGGAGGTAATAATGGATTATTCTGCATGCACTCCTGTTCTCCCAAGACTTAGTTAGGCTCATGTGAATTCCGGACATTAACTTGTTTTTAATTCACTAATTGTCAAAATTATAAACACATATGCAATTTTTGAGGGGGAGAATAGTGATTAAAATGTAATCAATACGGATTAATAACGGATACGATCTTCAATCTATAAGTGCGTTCCTAACCTCGATGTGGCAAAACTTCTTTCATAATATGGTGCATATGTGTAGGGGAGCTTTTTGGTAACTCTGGAAACACTCAATGTGTCTCAAATGATTTCTCAGACACGTTGATTGATTTTTCATCAAATGGTTTTATGGATCTTCATGGCAATATCTCAAAGACCGACCAACTGTTATTTCTCAGGGAGTTATAAGGCGGTTAAGGTTAGGTATATTCGTTCCATGATCCAGCCAGAACCGGAGGGATCTACCCAGGAACACTCCATTAGATAGAGTAGAAGTCCTAGGTATGATTGAAAAAAGGAGTAAAGTGAGAATAAGGGAATAGTGCCGACTGAGATGGAGCTAGTGCTGGAATAAACCCAACAAGGTACTAGTCATGAAGTCTCGGTAAGCACTGAAGGGGTTGAAGAATGAAAAAGAATTGTAAGGATAAAGGGTGAAAAGAAAGAAGCCCTCCATACAACCTTAGGCAGAAACCGGGTCAATGCATAATCTATCGGTAATCACAAAGATGATTCTGATATTGAAGACAAGTCATCATGGACCCAGTGATGCAATGCACAACCCTCCTTAGCCACTCAGAATCTCTCAAAAGATTTCTGTTTCATTTCTCACGGAGATCAACACATTTTCTATCGGCTTTCTCATTCCGAGATCGTTGATATTGAAAAAGGTGGCAGTCCGCTCCAGCCTCCGATTACCAAATAACAAATGTGCACTTATAGAGTCTAGAGCCAACGAGATCCATCAAAAATCTCACTAGGACACAAATTCCAATATACAAAATGTTGTACATCATTATACAAACATTTGGTGCATTAAGTCCTAGCATTATCCGTGTTGATAATTGCCGAAGATCGAGTGTACTCCTTTAGTATTCACAGTGAAGATGGAAATCCTTCTTGAGCCAACATTAAACAAGCTCTTGGTAGGTGACTTGCGAGATTCTATAAGAATCAAACTTTGTCAAACTGTGAAAGCAAACGATGGTGCGATGGCTATATGAAGCAACATGTTCCAGTAATATGAATTGAATGATAAATTAGAAAGATAGTAACTATCTGATTCACTCTTACCATGTTGTCTGCTTTGAGACGCTCCGGTAACGAGAACGGCTAGTGCAGCTGCGAAACCCTGTCAAGGAGATTCTTTTGAATTCTACCTGATCACAGGCAGTATTTATACTGATTAACGGGGAACCGTGGTTATTGCCAAACCATATTGACAAAGTGACACTTTCGTCCCATATATGTTTATCTTAACCTATACTTGCAGCTTGTACTAGTCCATGACGAGTCAAGATTCAAGACCTCATGCTCAATCCACAAAGATTAATACATGATGAAAGCTCAAACTATCAAAGTCTTCCGCAATCTCTGATGAACAAGCACTTCCTCATAAGAACATTTTGTGGTACAAGTAATCATGTTAAAAGAAAATGTTGAGGGAGATTGTTAGCAAGCTTTCAAGATCTTGAGCATGTGGGTGGAGGACACAAGATCGCAATGGCGGCATAAAGATTCCATGGATAAAGATTTAGATATCTCAGTAGTCAAGAAAAATCAAGGCCAAAGGACCACGATATAGTATTTGTCAAAGAATATCAAGTTAAGATCAAGATCCAAGATCACAAGCATGCAAATGGAACTTCAAAAGGAAATTCCCAGAATACAAGGCTCAAGACTCAAGTCGTCACAAGACGGATCACTCATTGAATGACACCTTAGGGGGAGATTGTTAGCTGTGAAATTATTAAAGTGATGGTATTAAATATTCCCCGAGCCTTGTATAAGTAAAACGTAGTTTACGGGAATTTAGTTAAGCTAGTTGGGCCTAGTTGTCGGGCTCAAGCCCATTTGTTTTATGAACAGGCCCAACACAAAGCCCACAAGAATAGTCCACTCTTGTAACTATTTAAATCCCTCTCCAAGTGTAGAGAGGGTGTTGCTTCTCATTTTCTTTTATGAACAAGTAACCATTTTTCTTTGTTTTTTACTTTCTCTCTCTAAAATCTATTTTTCTTATTTTTGTGTTTGAGGTGATGAAATGATATCCTAACAAGTTCCCCGGTAAACTGTCAGATTTAAACGTAACGTATAAAATTTAAAGTAGATGACCGGAGTGGGTCGGAATACTAACCGGGAATTTACGGGGTGTGACATCCTTTCCCCGTTAGAAGAGCTTTGTCCTCAAAGCTTAGGACGTAGCTTGAGATGCGGATACAGGGTTAGCGAAAAGATGAGGGTACTTCTTCTGCATTTGGTCTTCGCGTTCCCAGGTATACTCGGGACCTCTTCTAGAATTCCAACGGACCTTCACGATTGGAATGCGACTTTGCTTCAAACGCTTGACTTCGCGGTCCATAATCTCAACCGGTTCTTCAATGAAATTGAGCTTTTCATCAATGTGGATTTCGTCCAATGGAATCGCGAGCGGTTCATCGGATAAGCACTTCTTAAGGTTCGAGACGTGAAAGGTACTATGAACACGGCTTAGTTTCTCTGGTAATTCTAGTCGATATGCAACCGTTCCCACCTTGGCGAGAATTTTAAAAGGTCCAATATAACGAGGGTTCAGCTTTCCCCGTTTGCCGAAACGTATTACACCTTTCCAGGGCGATACTTTCAACATAACCATATCCCCAACCTGAAACTCCAATGGCTTACGTCTCTTATCAGCGTAGCACTTTTGTCGATCTCGTGAAGCTTGTAGACGATGCTTGATTTGGATAATCTTCTCTGTTGTCTCACGAATAATTTCTGGCCCAGTAAGCTGAGCGTCTCCCACCTCAGCCCAACAGACAGGTGACCGGCATTTGCGACCATACAACGCCTCAAAAGGTGCCGCCTTAATACTTGTATGATAGCTGTTATTGTAGGAGAATTCTATTAAGGGTAAATGTCTGTCCCATCCCTTCCCGAAATCTATCACACATGCTCGGAAGTCTGTCTTCCAATTATTTTGATAGTCTCTCATTTTGACCATCTGTTTTGGGGTGATATGCCATACTCATATCTAATTGAGTTCCAAAAGCTTCTTGAAGAGATTGCCAAAATTGAGATACGAACCTGCCATCGCGATCAGAGATGATCGAAACAGGCACTCCATGTCTCGACACCACTTCTTTAAGTACTGCTGGTCAGTTTCTCCCTTGGTCATTTTCTTTTGCTGGCAGAAAATGCATAATAAAGTAAAAAAAAAAAAAAAAAAAAAACGAGCCGATTAGTGAGTCGATCGACTATAACCCAAATCATATCTTGCCCACTTGCCATTTTTGGTAACTTTGTCACGAAGTCCATAGTTATGTTTTCCCATTTCCATTTAGGGATTTTTGGTTGTACCAATAGACCGGACGGTTTCTGGTATTCTGCTTTAACCTTTGCGCAAGTCATACACTTTTTCACATATGTGGCAATTTCTGCTTTCATGTTGGGCCACCAGTATAGCTTCTTCAAATCTTGGTACATCTTGTCCGATCCAGGGTGGATCGAATACTTGGACTTATGCGACTCGTGCATAATCAAAGCTCTCAAGTCACCAAACAGTGGTATCCAGCTTCTATTCTTCAAACACAACGTTCCATCTGCACGTGGCTCCAGGTTCTTAATCATGCCATGCAAATCCTCTGTTCCGTAATTCTCTTCTTTTCTCGCCTCAACCTGAGCATTCAAGATCCGCGCAGGGAGATTCAAACCGATTGTCATAACCAAGGCTCGAACTCGCAGTGGTTTAGGTCTACTCTTTCGGCTTAACGCATCAGCCACCACATTCGCCTTTCCCGGGTGGTAACGTAACTCGCAGTCGTAGTCACTTAACAGCTCTAACCACCTACGTTGTCTCATATTCAACTCTTTCTGATCAAGAATATGTTGCAAACTCTTATGATCAGTGTACACAACGCACTTCGTGCCGTAAAGGTAATGTCTCCACATCTTGAGAGCGAACACCACAGCTCCCAATTCCAAATCGTGTGTCGTGTAGTTCTTCTCATGGATTTTGAGCTGGCGGGAAGCATAAGCTATAACTTTCTCTTTCTGCATCAACACTGCGCCTAATCCCTTATGAGAAGCATCACAATATACTACGAAGTTTTCACTTCCCTCGGGCAATGCCAAAATCGGTGCACTACACAACTTTTGTTTCAATGTCTGGAAAGCAGTTTCCTCCTTTTCACCCCAATTGAACTTTACACTTTTCTGAGTCAGCTTTGTCATAGGCTTGGAAATCTTGGAGAATCCTTCGATAAATCGTCGGTAGTAACCGGCAAGACCTAGAAATTGGCGAATTTCAGTTGGAGTTTTGGGTGATTCCCAATCCTTGATTGACTCAATCTTCGCAGGATCAACGTGAATGCCTTCGCTGTCAATCACGTGTCCAAGAAATTGTACCTTCGATAGCCAAAAGTCACACTTTGAGAACTTGGCGTACAATTCTTCCTTCTTGAGCAACTCCAAGATTAGTCTAAGATGTACATCATGTTCTTCTTTGGTCTTAGAGTAGATTAAGATGTCATCGATGAACACGATCACAAACTTATCTAGGTATGGTCAACCCGAATGGCATCACTTGGAACTCGTAATGACCATAGCGAGTTCTAAACGCCGTCTTTGGAATATCCTCATCACGAACTCTGAGTTGGTGGTAACCAGACCTCAAGTCGATCTTTGAGTACACACTTGACCCTTGTAATTGATCAAACAAGTCGTCGATTCTTGGAAGTGGGTATCGATTCTTCACAGTAAGCTTGTTAAGTTCACGGTAGTCGATACACATTCGGAAAGAGCCGTCTTTCTTTTTGACAAACAAAACCGGAGCTCCCCAGGGTGAGGAACTTGGCCTTATAAATCCCTTGTCGGAAAGTTCTTGTAGTTGAGTAGACAGTTCTTCCATCTCCGACGGTGCTAACCTATACGGGGCTCGAGCTACAGGTGCAGCACCTGGGACTAAGTCAATTTGGAATTCGACTTGTCGTGTGGGTGGTAGTCCAGGTAAGTCTTCTGGAAAAACTTCTGGAAAGTCCCGTACGGTCGGTACGTCTTCAAGTCGCTTCTCCTCCGACTTGTCTTTGTTTTCCTTCACCGTAACCTGTGCCAGAAATAGTTGACAGCCTTTCTCCATATACTTCTGGGCCTTTTCACATGATATAATGCTCAACTTTGATTTCTTCTCCTTGTCACCTTTGTCTCCTTGAACGATCAGAATTTCATCTCGTTTCCATAGGGAATATGCACTATCTTCTCGTCACAGACAATCACTGCATGATTCTTTGCTAACCAATCCATGCCAATGATGATGTCGAAACTACCCAACTCTATGGGCATTAGATTAATGTTAAATGGGTGTCCTAACAATCCCAATGTACAGCCTCTAAGCACAGTATTAGTTTCTGAAGTTCTTTCGTCAGCTAGTTCGACAACATAGCTAACGTCTAAGGCAGAGGGAGTAATATCTAACAATGCACAAAAAGTATTTGATATGAAACTTCTATCGGCACCCGAATCAAATAACATGTAAGCATGATGATCATTGAGAAGGAACGTACCCGTGACAGTGTTGGAACCTGGGTTTGCGTCTCCTCCTCCTAGGACATATGCTTTGCCTCTTGCATCAGGAACTCTGGTTTTGTTCCCACGGTTTTGGTTCTTGACCTTGGGACAA
>BQNB010027286.1:24517-57776 GCA_026074375.1 Tanacetum coccineum | reverse complement strand
CTTCAAGACCAATCAAAGCGTTGACGGTGTATCCTCCAAATACACCCACAACGCTTGTCCCTAGGGTGCTTCCAATAAAAAGTCAAGTGAGGAATTAACATTTTTGCACTTATACAACTTTTTTTGGAATTTGAAAAAACCTGTAAAAAAGAATTACACCAACGGGGCTCACTAAAGGGGAAAGGGTTTTGAACAAACCAAGGAATGTTATCTCACCGAGGTTATTCCATTTTTCAAAACACTTAAAGAACATTTTGAGGGTATTCAAAAGGCACACACTAAGGAAGTCAAAGAAATGAAAGAAATTTTTGAAGAATTGGAAGCTGAGGTTGACCAAAATGTTGTGAATAGAAAGTATGATAAGATTGAGCAAAAAAATCTCCTCATTGAAAATGAAAATTTAATTGCTGATTGCTTGTCCAAAGATGTGTTTTATATTGCAACAAATTATGAGCTTATTGTATCTAGATTCACTGAAATGCATGATGCCCACACTGTTGTTCAAGCACTTTGTCTGGAACTTGAAGCAGAGCTTTCTAAATTGTGTGATAAGGTTCAAAAGGATGATCATACTGAATTAGTCAAACGTTTTTCCAATCTTGAGGTCAATCACTTAAATTTACAATTAAAGTATCAAAACATTAAAGAACGTTTTGGAAACAACATATCTGCACCCGCTAGACATGTTCCCGATTTTGACTTAGTCTTTGTAATCGAAAAAATAAAAGCTTCAATTCAAGGAAAGGACAGCGCCATTAAAAAAATTAAGAATGCAAATCGCTCAATTAAAGTAAACCCGTAGTGAAACTGACCTTACTCTTGATTTCAGGGCCTTAGATTTTCATATCACTTAATTAACTGACAATGTCACAGTTCTCCAAGAACAAAATGAGCTTTTTAGGACTAGTAATGCAAAAATTAAGCAGCATTACAAGGAATTATATGATTCTATTAAGATCACGCGTGCTAAACATATCGAACAAACAACTGCCTTGTTAACTGAAAATGAGAATCTAAAAGCCCAAATACATAAAAATCTGAAATGCATCACTATGGATTCTGTAAAACCAAGAGTTCTTGCCACTGGTAGGTATGCGATAGATGTTGAACCAATCCCCCCTCGCAATAGGAATAATAGGGAAGTGCATCCAGATTATCTCAAACACCTTAAGGAAAGTGTGGAAACCCTTCGCGAGATCGTAGAGGAAGCTAAGGCTGACATACCATTAGATAGCTCACTTGCATTTTCTTGCCTTTACACTAAACACTCCCAGGAACTGTTAGAATATGTGATTGACACTTGTCCGAAAGACTTCAATTAACAAGATAAAAACCATGTTGCTACCCCTTTAACTAGGAAAAAGCAAGTTACTTTTGAGGACCAATGTGAAACGTCCAATAGTAACACACACAAACGTGTAGAGCAACTGTACATTCAGAAGACTAATGTCTCTGTGCATCCTTCTACAGGAGTAAACAGTTGCACTGATGCTAGCAGATCACAGCCTAGGAGCAATACCAAGAAAAATAGGATCTTGCCGGCTAAGAGTGTCAACAAGAAGCAAGTAGAAGAACACCCTAGGACCAATAAGTCTAGTTTGAAAACCATGAATCGTGTTGATTCTAGTATTAGCTCTAAGCGCACTGTAATTAATCCGAATTCTCATTCTGTTTGCCAAACATGTAACAAATGCTTAATTTCCGCAAATCATGATGTGTGTGTGATTAATTATTTGCACTCTGTGAATGCATCCCCCTGTTAAAAATGTTATGCGCAAAGTTAAGCAAGTTTAGATACCTAAGCAAGTTAAGCAAGTGTGGAAAGCAATAGGAAAAGTGCTTACCAGTGTTGGTTATCAATGGAGGCCCATGAGAAGAATATTCACTTTAGGAGAGCAGTGCCCTTTAACTAGGCTCACTAAACCCAAAGTCGTGCCTGCTATGCAAACTAAAAACGTTAGTACTAGTAAATCTGTGATAACTAAGAAACTAAGTCACACAGCTCAGAAACCACTAACTAGATACCAACGTAGAAACCAATAGTACCAGGCAGTTCTCGTTCGTCTTCCCACTTCACCTGAGAATCAGGACATTGCTCATGCTAACCAACAGGAACCCAACAAAAATTGGGGATCCAACTTTCGAGACTCTCCATCTTCGTCTGTTTTCAAATGCAGGTCATACAGATCGTCCTTTGGTATTTGGACTCAGGCTGCTTAAAACATATGATGGGGGTCGCTCACGGCTCAGGAATTTGGTAAAAAAAGTTCATCGGGACAGTTAGATTCAGGAATGACCACTTTGGCGCTATCATGGTTTATGGAGATTACGTGACTGGTGACAGTGTGATCTCCAGGGTATACTATGTGGAAGGACTGGGACATAACCTGTTTTTTGTCTGAAAATTTTGTGACTCTGATCTCGAAGTTGCATTCAGGAAGCACTCATGTTATGTTCGCGATACTGATGGTGTTGAATTAATCAAACATTCTCGTGGTTCTAATTTGTACACTATCTCGGTTAAAGACATGACGAAGTCCTCCTTAATCTGCTTGTTGTCCAAAGCCTCCAAGAACAAATCATGGTTATGGCATCGACGTTTAAACCACTTAAACTTTGGTACCATCAATGACCTTGCCAGAAAAGATTTAGTAAGAGGTTTACCTAGATTGAAGTTTGAGAAAGATCATCTTTGCTTCGCATGTCAACTAGGAAAGAGCAAAAAGCATACCTACACACCCAAAGCTGAAAACACCAACTTGGAAGTTCTTAATACCCTTCATATAGATTTATGTAGACTAATGCCAGTGCAAACTATTAATGAGAAGAAATACATCTTAGTCATCGTCGATGACTATTCGAGGTTTACTTGGGTTAAGTTTTTGAGATCGAAAGATGAAACCCTAGAATTCGTCATCAAATTTCTGAAGCAAATACAAGTTGGTCTCAACAAAACTGTTAGATACATCCGTACCGATAATGGCACATAATTTGTCAATAAAGATTTGACTGAATATTATGAAAGTGTCGGGATTTTTCACCAAAAAACAGTTCCGAGGACTCGACAGCAGAACGACGTTGTCGAAAGACAGAACCGTACTCTTGTTGAGGCTGCTAGGTCAATGCTAATATTTTCCAAGGCCCCGATGTTTCTATGGGCAGAAGCTGTTGCTACGGCTTGTTACACCCAAAACTGATCCCTCATTCACACTCGTCATAACAAAACCTCATATGAGCTGGTGCATGATAAGAAGGATGATCTTACCTACAAATGACAGCGAGGATCTTGGAAAATTACAACCAACAGCTGATATTAGAATTTTTGTTGGTTATGCACCAAGCAGGAAGGGTTATAGAATCTACAATAAAAGGACCCAACGAATCATGGAAAATATTCATGTTCAATTCGATGAGTTGTCTGAGCCTATGGCTCCTGTGCAACTCAGTACAAGACCCGCTCCTATGTTTCTGACGCCTGGACAGATAAGTTCAGGGCTCGAACCCAATCCAGTCCCTGCAGCACCTTATGTACCCCCAACGAATAAAGAGCTAGAGACCCTATTCCAACCGATGTTCGATGAATACCTGGAACCTCTACGTGTTGAAAGACTGGTTTCTCCTGCTCCAGCAGTTCTAGTTCTAGTTAATTCAGTCGGTACACCTTCTTCTACTACCATTAATCAAGATGCACCCTCTCTAAGTCATTCACTGTCATCTTCGGCATTAAAATCTCCAAGTTCACATCAAGGTGTTGCTGCTGGATCTACTATCATTGAAGACAATCCTTTTGCTCCTGTTGACAACAATCCCTTCATAAACGTGTTTGCTCCCAAACCTAGTTCTGAAGCATCATCATCTGGGGATGTTTGTTCAGCAGAATCAACACATGTATCATAACCATATCATCATCTCGGGAAATAGAGCAAGGATCACCCGCTTAATAATGTCATTGGCAATTCATCTCGATCGGTATCCACCAGAAAACAACTTGTAACCGATGCCTTGTGGTGCTTGTATAACTCTATATTGTCCAAAGTCGAACTAAAGAACTTTAAATATGCTATAACTGAAGATTGCTGGTTTCAAGCCATGCCAGATGAGATTTACGAATTTGATCGACTTCAAGTATGGGAATTAGTACCACGACCAGACTGTGTCATGATTATTGCTCTTAAGTGGATTTACAAAGTTAAGCTTGATGAGTACGGTGATATTCTGAAAAATAAGGCTAGGTTGGTGGCCAAGGGATATCGACAAGAGGAGGGTATTGACTTCGAGGAATCCTTTGCACCATTTGCATGCATCGAGGCTATAAGAATCTTCATTGCTAATGTTGCTAGTAAGAACATGACCATCTATCAAATGGATGTCAAGACAACATTCCTTAATGGCGAATTAAAGGAAGAAGTCCGTGTTAGTCAACCAGAGAGTTTCGTTGATCCAGACCATCCGACACATGTTTATCGTCTAAAGAAGGCTATCTATGGTTTAAAGCAGTCTTCTCGGGTGTGGTATGACACCTTGTCACGGTTTCTTCTGGACAACAAGTTTTCTAAAGGTGCAGTTGACCCAACATTAGTCACTCAGAAAATAGGCAAACATATTCTTCTTGTTCAAATATATGTAGATGATATCATATTTGTCTCGTCCGACCCTAAAGCATGTGACATATTTTCTAATGAGATGAGTTCTAAATTCCAAATGTCAATGATGGGACAAATGTCTTTTTTCCTAGGATTACAAGTTTCTCAAAATCCCGGAGGCATTTTTATTAATCAATCAAAATTTGCTCTAGAAATATTAAAGAAATTTGGGATGGATTCGTGTGACCCTGTTGATACACCCATGGTGGATCGACTTAAACTGGATGTGGACCCCTTAAGGATTCTAGTTGACCAGACTTGATTTCGCAGTATGGTCAGCTCCCTAATGTACCTCACTGCCAGCAAACCCGACCTTGTATTCGTTGTATGCATGTGTGCTCGTTATTAGGCATCGCCTACTAAAAACCACCTTGAATCACTTAAACGGGTCTTTCGGTATCTCAAAGGAACCATTAATTTAGGATTTTGGTATCCGAAAGACACCGCTATGGCACTAACGGCCTATGCAGATGCGGACCATGCAGGTTGTCAAGACACACGAAAAAGTACGTCAGGAAGTGCTCAATTCCTTGGGGATAAATTAGTCAACTGGTCATCAAAGAAACAAAAGAGCACTGTGATTTCAACCACCGATGCTGAATACATTGCCATGTCTGGATCCTGTGCTCAGATACTTTGGATGAGGTCACAGCTTACAGACTACGACTTTGCCTTTAATAAGATCCCCCTGTATTGTGATAATCGTAATGCTATTGCTCTCTGCTGCAATAATGTCCAGCACTCCCGGTCCACGTACATTGACATATGACACCATTTTATTCGAGAGCAAGTTGAGAAAGGCGTGGTTGAATTATACTTCGTGACGACGGATTATCAGCTTGCGGACATATTCACCAAGGCATTACCAAGAGAGCGGTTCGAATTTCTACTCCCGCGTCTCGGTACGAAGAGTATGACTCCGGAAACCCTTAAGAGTCTTTAGGAAGGAGAAGAGGAGTAACGGATGGTCTTCTTATATCCTATGTATATTTGTATATAATTAAACACAAACTCAAAACACAAAAATATAAAACCTATAAAAACCATAGAAAATCATAAAATTAGAAAATACCAAAAATATTTTTCCAGACATGTCTTCCGTTAATCGATAACATTTACGGACCTAAAAATGTCATTCAATAATGACACGGGTCTTTAAATGAAGTTCGAGCAGAAGTTCAAACTGTTTTCAAAACATGTCTTCATGGCTTGTAGTTATTTCAGACTGCAACCCATTTTTCAAAATGAGGAAAGCATGTCGCCAAAAAGACGTCTGTTCCTGAAAACGGGTGATTAATTTCTCTCGGGCATGGGTTACTTTATATCCATGTAACTCTGACTTAATGTATGTTTCAGTGCATTATTTCTTGATATAGAAAAGCAGTCTTCTTTTTTTAACCAAATGATTTTTCGTCTATGATTCTTCAAAACTTATTTGTGTATATGGTGGAAAAAATGTTGTTTGAAAATCAATCAGACTTGGACTTTTCATAAAATTTGATACTCAATCAACGACTACAGCTCTTTAAATAGAAAACGGGTCATTGATTGAGGGGGATAGTGTTTTCAAATTTATGACATCTAACGGGCATTTTAATTCAACAAATAATTAATTGGTAAACGATTTGTGTATTTAACGAGGTTACAATTTGAAGGGGAGTTAAATTTATTTTAACTCAAAAGACCAAAATTGTTAATTATTTGTGAGTATACGGACTTATGTGCAATTTGCTAAATGTTTCCCAGGCTTACGAAACTTGAAGGACCATTTGTGCCATTTCTGAAACTTGTACTAACCTTATTAATACTCTATACCTGAAAGAGATTGTTAGCAAAAGTATAGGGTCTAAATTTTCCAACTTGTGAAAATGTTAAAAGTATATATAGATTTAGCGAGTTGTCAATGGTTAAACCTTCTAAAATTCAGTCAAACTTTCTCTCTAAATAAAACCTACCCATAACTCGCTAGCTTAAGCCTTGTGTTGATTCGTGATTTTTTTGTGGCTAATCTTGATAAGGTATCTATTGTTTTATGATCTCTATCTTAAAAACATCTTAAATCTAGAACTTGGTTGCCTAAATCATACTGAATAGTTCTAAATCAATGAGTTTGGCTAGTTTATCATCTAAATCTTCATTTGTGCTTGGAACGATGTTTTGTTTATTGGTTTAGGCTTAGAATGGATGAATGATACCTTGTTTGTGTCTTAATTGCCCCTCCTTTCATTATTTTGTGGTCTTGATGATTTTTGTGGCTAAGTTTGACTTTTAATGGTCAAAGATCGTTGTTTGTTGTTGATTGTTGTTTCTGAAAGTTGAAATATGATAGGTGATGTTGTCTAAGTATCAATCATGTGCATCTTTGAACTTGTTTGCTGGTTTAAGTGGTGTTAGGACTTAGCGGGTTAACTGTGTTCCTGGTAGCGAGTTGTATGATATTGCTTAGTAGCAAGTTAAGTTTTGTTAGTAGTGAGTTAAGTGATATTTCTTAGTAGCGAGTTAAATAGATACTATTATGAACAGGCAACTCGCTATCTAGTAGCGAGTTGAGGAAGAATTATATTTTTATTAAAATATTAAACCCGCTATTTCAAATTTTCTAAATTTTATAGCGAGTTAAGTATTTTAAAAAAAATATGTATAGCGAGTTGTCTGCAGCGAGTTAAGTATCCTTAATAGAATATCCTAGCGAGTTGTCATTTGATTAAGTTAGCGAATTGTCAAATAGCCTTGTGTCAACCCATTCCAAGGTTGACTTCTGTTGACTTTTGTGTTGTCCAATCATGTTGACCTCTGTCTCAGGGTAGCTTAAGTGCCTTGTCTCAGTGAAATCCATTATTGCTTATACATCCCATTAAGCAATTGCTCCCATCTAACCACATATATTTGTATGTATGTCCTGCTGTTGGATTACCTGTACAGATACTATGGTTGACATGAATATTCCTGCCAATGATGTTCCTTCTGAACAAGCTCCTGCTATTGCACCACCGACCAGAACGGATGATCAGATTTTACCAATCCGTAGATGGGTGCCTATCGGCAAGAGTAACTACGTACTAGATGTACTGAAGTCACAGAGGAATCCAATCTTCAAGATAGCTGTGGCCATACTAAAAAATACCAACTTCTTCAGGGCCTTTACGATTCCTGCTATTTACATTCAGCAGTTCTGAGACACCATGCGTTATGACTCAACTATTGGGATTTACAGCTGTCAGGTGGATGAGCAATGGTTCAATCTTCACTAAGATATTCTTAGAGATGCACTTCAAATCACACCAATCAATGGTGACAATCCATTTGTGGCTCCACCCTCGAGTGATGCAGTTATCGAATATGACAACACTCTGGTATATCCCTCTACGCTCAGGAACATGTCTGCAATGTCCGTTAATGATCTCTATCAACCATGGAGAGCCATCTTGTCCATGATCAACATGTGCCTTACAGGTAAAACTGCTGGACATGATAGGCTAAGACATCATGTGCTTTAGATTCTTTGGGGTATCATTTATTGCTCTAATATCGATTATGCTGAGAGGATTTAGGAAGAATTTTTTCAATCAATACAAACCTTCCTCACTGACAAGAAGCGGCTGACAATGACTTTACGTGGAAAGAAGAAGTCCGCCCCTCTGCTTATCCCAAGCATCAGATTTACCAAACTAATCATCCATCACTTGAATACCAAGCACAACATACACCCAAGAACTGGTTCACCTCTTCACTACTCGCATGATGATAACGTTCTGGGCAATCTCAGGTTTGTTGGAAAGGATGGTAGGGAAGTATTTGGCATGCCAATACCTAATGCTCTTCTCACTGATTCCATTAAAAGATCACCATACTATGGCAGATACATCGCTCATGTCGTTGGGTATGAACAACATATGGATGGAGAACACGGTATGGCAGAGGAAGGAGCAGTACTCGAATCTCCTACTCCCAAATCAGCCAAAGTCACAAAACCCGCTGGTGACAAGACTCCCAAGTCCACTTATTCTCAACCACCCAAACCAACACCAGCACCCACTGAACCATCAAAAGCAGTTCCAGAAAAGAAGCGAAAACTGGTCAAGGAAACTCCTGATGAACCCTCACCTGCTAAAAGATCGAAGGCTGGTCTAGTGGGAAAAAGGCGCAAGCCTAAAAGTCCACTTAAGTTGGTGGATGAATTTGTCGATGAAGGTGTTCATATGTCAGAACCTAGGATTGTTGATGAGGAAGCTGATTATCAACGGGCTATGGAACTAAGCTTGAAAGACCTTATGGCAAAGACTCAGGGACCAGCTCGTACTGTGGTGATACAACCATACTTTGGGAGATTTCAACCTCTTCCAAAGGTATAAGGAAAGGGAAAAGAGAAAGTCATTGAAGAACAAGCTGCTCGTAATCTACTCACCATTTAGACTCCAAAGAAGCAGAGCCCAGCCGATCAATTGTGTTATGATTTCCAATATCATACAATTAATATTAATATATATGTGTGTAGAGTCTTTAAGTAAAATTATGGAAGCTCAAGCCCTACTCCATTTAAAAATCCATTGGTATCTCGAGTAGGTAATAACTTATTACCTAAAATTGTTAAATCACAATCCCACAATGTTACCAAACGCTACCGAGTAGGTAAAAACTCCATTGGTATTTCGAGTAGGTAATAACTTTTTTATAGTTCTAAAAGTAAGAATTTATTAAAATTAAATGAGTCATTTTCTTTTGGTGAAATCCAATACAAGAATGAAAGCAACAATATTTTTAAAAAAAGCTTTTTTTCCTGTTAAAAATTATTACAAGGACCATTTGATTCAATAATTAGATTATTTGAATTATCGTGTGATTAGCCTAGGATTCATCTTTTTAACCATAGGTATTCTTTCAGGAGCAGTATGGGCTAATGAAGCGTGGGGATCATATTGGAGTTAGGATCCAAAGGAAACTTGGGCGTTTATTACTTGGATCGTATTCGCAATTTATTTGCATACTCGAACAAATAAAAATTTACAAGGGACAAATTCTGCAATTGTGGCGACTATAGGTTTTCTTATAATTTGGATATGCTATTTTGGGGTCAATCTATTAGGAATAGGGCTACATAGTTATGGTGCATTTACGTTAACCTCTAGTTAAACTAATGAAAAGTTACAAATAGAATATGATATATATAAAAGACTTTGCGTCAACTAGCGAGAACCATGTGAATCAAGTAGTGTAGTGATTCACGTGGTTCTCGCAAAGACCAAGCAGATTGGGTGAAAATTCAAATTCATATTTTGTTTTTACTTTATTTTAAATATAAGAAAATAAAAATACTTTTATTTTTTCTTTAAAAAACTAACTATACAAATAATTAGATAGAATACCTTCAACCTTGTCAACTGATAGTGAAAGAACAAAATCGAGATAAATACCAATACCTATTGCAGGTAGAAAAATGGAGATGGAAACAAATAACTCGCGCGGTCCAGAATAAAAAACATAAGAGTTTGGAGTATTAAATAACTTGTATCCATAGTACATTTGGCGTGACATAGATAATAAATAAATAGGAGTTAATATCATTCCAATTGGCATTACAAAAGTGATGGCAATTTTGGGCATTAAAAGATATTTTTGACTGGTAATTATTCCTAAAAAGACTATAACTTTTGCAATAAAACCACTCATACCCGATAATGCAAAGGAAGCCATGGAAAAGCTATTGAACATCGTAAATATTTTTGGCATGAGGATAGCTACTCTGCCCATTTCATCGAGATAAACAAGACGTATTCTATCATAACTCGTTCCTGCCAAGAAAAAGAGTGCAGCACCAATAAATCCATGAGAGATTATTTGTAAAATAGCTCCATTGAGTCCTGTATCGATTATAGAAGCAATTCCTATAAGTATAAACCCATATGAGATACTGAGGAATAGGCTATTCTTTTTTTTAAATTACGTTGGCCGGGAGATGTTGAAGCTGCATAAATTATTTGTATTGTACCTACTATAATCAACCAAGGAGAAAATAAAGAATGAGCGTGTGGTAATAATTCCATATTAATCTGAATCAATCCATATGCTCCCATTTTTAATAAAATTCCGGCTAGAATCATACAAGTACTGTAATGTGCCTCTCCATGGGTATCCAGTAACCATGTATGTAGGGGTAGAATCGGTAATTTGATAGCAAAAGCGATAAAAAATCCAATATAGAATATTATGTCAGAGCCACAGGATACGACTGATTAACTAATGTTTCAAAATTTAATGTTGGTTCATTAGAACCATATAAACTGATACCCATAACTCCCATTAAGAGAAAAATGGAACCCCCCGCCGTGTACAAAATAAATTTTGTGGCTGAATAGAGACGTTTCTTTCCTCCCACATGGATAGAAGTAGATAAAGCAGAGTTAATTCTAATTCCCACACGATAAAAAAAGTAAAAGGTCCCGAGAAGAAAATGATCCTATTTGACCACTGTACATTGCTAACATCAAGAAATGGAATAATCGAGAATCCCGAGTAACAGGCTAGGCCGCTAAGGTAGCTAAAGTTGTGATAAATCCTGTTAATAAAACGGGTCCTATAGACAGTCCATCTATTCCTAATTTCCAACGGAAATAAAAAAAATTGATCCATTTATAGTCGTCTAGTAGTTGGATTATTGGATCGTCCAATTGGAAATGATAACAAAATGCATAGGTTGTTAGAAGAAGTTCTAACATGCATATACATATACTATACCACCTAATTACCCTATTTCCTTTATGGGGAAGAAAGAAAATGAAGGAACCCGCAAATATTGGTAAAACTACAATTATTGTTAACCAAGGAAATTTGTTCGTGGTAAAGACAAGATACGCTTGGACCAGAAAAACATGTGCAGAAAAATATCTTATTTTTGGGCACATGTTTTGGCGGTAAAAAAAATGGACTCAAGGAGAGGTTTCTGTAACCTATTAATAAGCTATACCCATACTGCAGGTTGTTTCATGCCATAAATAAACTTTAACACTCAAGAAATTCGTTGGGCAAGCGGATTCGCATCTTTTACAGCCGACACAATCCTCTGTTCTTGGAGTGGAAGCTATTTGTTTGGATTTACATCCGTCCCAAGGTATCATTTCTAATACATCCGTAGGACAAGCTCGGACACATTGAGTATACCCGATACATGTATCATAAATCTTTACTGAATGCGACATTGGATCGATATTTTTGAACTTAATAAAGTTTCAATCTAGTAAATTGATAAATGAATTATATATTTAATTACTAATACTAGATGAATCGATGAGTTACCCAGTTTTTTCTGGATTGACAGTGCCAAACTACTTTGATTTCTTATCTTTTTGATTACATGATCATACCTTACGTGGCACACATGCTAATTTGAATTGATTTATGAAAATTCTAATTCTATTTTAATAGGATAATATCACTTGTTCAACAAATTAGCTTGATTTATATGAGTTGATTTTCTATTACAATAAATTGATGAAACAATAGCGAGTCTAATAGCGGCTTCAGCAGCTGCAATAGCTATAACAAAAATGGAAAAAATTGCTCCTTCGAATTGACGACTATAAAAAAAATCTGAAAATGTTACAAAATCGAGATTAACCGCATTTAATATAAGTTCAAGACACATAAGAGCCCTAACTGTATTTCTACTTGTAATCAATCAATATAGACCGACAGAAAATAAATAGGCACTCAAAACAAGTACATGTTCGAGCATCATTAACCAACTCCTTATCAATCTCGATTCATTTCAATATGAACAACAATTTAACAAATTGGATTGACTAGAATAATGAAATAAAGGAATATATTGGGAATAGATCAAACTAATAAATACTTTCTATTTTATATCCAAAGTCAAATAGAAAAAGGAAATGCATGGGATAGCTCATAACAAGGTTTTTCCGGTTCTAAAGAGTTATTGTTGACGAGCTACAACAATTGCGCCGATTAACGCAACTAAAAGAATTAGTGAAATAAACTCAAACAGAATAAAAAGATCTGTTGATAAATGAATCCCAATTTGTTGACTATTATTTATCAGATCTTGCTCTATAATCTGGCTTGCTTTTGTAGTCCAAATAATCCAGTACCATGACCTATCTGAAATAGTGGTAATTAGTTAAAAAAAACTTGTGCAGACCACGGAAGTTACTCCATCTCCTACGGTCCAAAGGTGGAAATCTTTTGAATATACTGAACCATTTATGAACATCACATCAAAAATGATTAAAACATTTATGGCTCCTACGTAAATAAGGAGCTGCGCGGCAGCTACAAAATGCGAGTTTTGTTAGGAACACGTAAAGTGTCGGTCACTTCCATTATATTTTTAGATAACTCGGAAAGTAATATTTAGAAACTAGATAGGCTAGCTTAGGAACAAGCCCATGGACAAGCCAATGGCCGACTATATCTCTTTGTATAAATACCCTCTCTACACATAGAGAGGGTGTTGGTTGGTTGTTTTTCTCATAATCTAAGTGTGCATTTTCTCTCTTACTTTCTCTCACTACAAACTTCCTCCTAACCACTTTCTCTCTCTAGATTTCTTCATAGTTCCTTGTGTGTTATAGGTTACAAGTATTCTTCAATTGGTATCAAGAGCCATGGGGTGATATTGTTTGTTGTGTTCGTTGTTTACTCGTTTGTACTCGTCCTTGTAGTTCGAATCTTGCAAAAAGTTTTCACTTTTTATGGGTTTATGATTCGCGTCCGAACACACTATATATAATATATAATATATAAAGAGGATATAATATAGTATTTCCGTCGGGTTCTAGAAAATCGCTTTTTACCAAAGCAATTATCAAAAACCTTCCGGGTCGTTTCCTCGGCGAGAGGTGAATGGAAATTCAAGAGAATGTTGGGAATCGAGCTTGATTGTCATTCAAGGTTTTTTTTTTTTGGTTTTGGTTTTAAACTATTTTTATACTAAAAATTAAACTAACATTAATTCTATGATTTAAAACTGCAAGATTATACTAAAAATGATCTAAAAATATAAATGTCTAATATACTTGCTAAGTGACGTGAAATGTTCATTAAGTGCGGGCTTAGGTTTAACGAATTAAAATGACAAGTAAAATGAAATGCTTAAAAATAAATGACAAGAAATTAAATTGCATTAAAAGTAATAACTGAATTTAAATCGAATAGAAAATACTAATGACTAATAATTTTTTAAACCTTTTTAAACCCGCACCTAAATTCCAAATCACTAATCACTTAACAAGCACTAATAAATCTACTCACTGCTCATAATGAAATTCAAATTATCAAACATAAAATAATCTACACTAAGCATGACATAAAATCAAATAGGCAAATAGAATATGAAAAAAAAAAATAGAAACTGTTTCCTTCTCTTGTTTGGGACAAGTCATGAATATAGAAGTATGTTTACAGTGAAAGGAAGTTGGGAAGAAGTTTTAATAATCAGATACCTAGAAAATAATAAAAGAAATTTCCATCCAAGATTTAATAATTGGTCCATTCTCAGTCTCGGTAAAGTCCATCTTGTTGCGATAGGAATGAACAAGAACAAATAAGTTTTTAGGCTAATGTAATAAATGTTGGATTTTTGGCGGGAAAAAAGGGTATTCTGGTGGGAGGTTGAGGCGGTTAAAAGGTGGTTAAAAATGGTTTTTTTTGGTGTGATTTTTTTAGGGTTTGTTTGTATGCCGGAGATGATTATACCGGAGAAAGTGACGGGAATCCAACGGTTTTATATATTGTTGTTTAAAAGTGTGTGTGTGTTTGTGTATGATCTTTTAACCGTATTGAGATAACGAGCCAAGTTTTTAAATGTTTAGTTATTTGTGAGTTTATGGTTTGGTCCTTCCACTATTGTTGCATGTTTAGGTTTTCTCTTCTTTTATTTTCTTAAGTTATATATTTGATTTCGGGAATCAATCATTGTCATGTATAGTGTATCCCCGGACTCATTGAGTCCGGATCACGCACAAAACAAAGATATGCGGCTAAGTAGTTGTGTATATGATGAGGTGTAATTTTATATATTTTTTCAGTGTTATTTAATTCTTAAAATCATGAAAATATATCCGTTTATTGCACTAAATTGTTTCTTTTAGTGTTATAGGTACTTAGGAAACACTTGGAAGGAATACACGTGGCTTGGGCTCGATTTGAAGAAGAAATGAAGGAAAAAAGACAAGTTTCAGCTTTGTGACCGCCTTCAGTGAATGTGCCTGGAAAGTGTTAAAGTAAAATCAATTCTTACGTCTCAGGTTTTCCCGACGGCCTAGTGACGACGTCAGATCTCACAAGTGACGCCGTCAGGGTGAATGCTGACGTCGTCAGAATGAGGCGGTAGAAGAAAACCCTAATTGTCGATGGCGAGGTGATGGCGTCAGGAGCATAACGCGACGCCGTCAAAGATGTTTTTCTACATATATTCTTGCAACATTTTCATGTTTCCGTGTGGAACTTTGGAGATTTATTGGGAGCTGAACCATAGACGATTTTTAGGGCTTTTTATGTCCTTGGAACACCACATACTCACATGTAACATCAAGTTAAGGTTTTATATAATTGGTCATTCAATTATGATGTCTTCTTATTGTTTGATTATTTGCTTATTGTTAACATGCTGGGCTAAATTAATTAGTGTTTGCTTAAGGTTGCATGAAATATAGTTATTATATTGGATAAGGATCCTTTCATGTTCATTTGAACATGAGAGGAAATGTTCTGCTTTATCTGATTGTACATTTGATTAAAATAATCAAATGTAGAATCAGATAAAGCAGAACATTACCCCTCATGTTCATTTGAACATGAGAGGATCTTTTTCCTATTATATTTAAGCTATTTTTTTGCTAGTGGTGTGCACGTTGGGTAGTTAAAAAGTGGTTAAACACCGTACCTTAGCTAGACGTCAACTAAACGTGATTAATTAACGAATCCTGCATCTTAGGTAGTTAAATAGGTGAGTATTTATCGCATGTGATTTAACTATTGGGTACGTAGACATCTGATAGGCGTAACCTACTTAGGTGATCACATAGACGCGGGCCTGACGAACCGACAATCGAATTAGAGAATACTTCACATTACACTAGCAAGGGAGTGACAACACGATATATTAGGTAGAGTGACTAGAGAATAGTGCACCCTAAGTGAACACGTTTGTTTACCTATACGAGTTTCCACCACTTTTATATTTCTGCATATTATGAGTAGCTTTAGATTGGTAAAAAACCTCTCTCTCAACATATTGATTTTACTTGCTTTTTATAAAACATAAAAACACAAAAATACTTTTCCCTCGACCTTAGTGACATACATTTCGAGCCTACCTCACTATTGCCCCACCGAGTCTTGCCTATACTACACTACAACGGTTAGGTACTATGTCTAGGAGGGTGTAAAACTTCGGTGTTGCAACCCGCTGAATCAAGTTTTTGGCGCCGCTCATAGTCTAGGTTTCGATTTCTATCTAGCTTAGGTCTACTCACTTAATTAATTAATATCAAGTGTGATTTTTATTTTCTTTTTATTAACTTTCTTTTAGTCTATCTTCTCCCATAATGATATCTATACTACATAGTATCGTCATAATATCAACCAATTTCATCCTTTTAACTAACTGAGGAAGAATTTGCAAATTAATAAATCCTGGCGGTCTAATTTTATATCGCCAAGGAAAAACACCCTTATCTCCTATCAGAAAAATTCCCAATTCTCCCTTTGGTGCTTCAACTCTCACATAAAGTTCTTGCTTCGACAATTCAAAAGTCGGAGAAGGTTTTTTACTAATGAATCGATAATCAAACTCATTCCATACAATATCCTTTTCTCTATCAAAGCGGCGTATTTCTAAATTTTCATAGGGCCCTCTCGGAATTCCTTCTAGCGCGCCTGTTGAACAATTTTTATGGATTCCGTCATTTCACTGATTCGTACTAAATAACGAGCTAATGAATCCCCCTCTTTTTGCCATTGGACTTCCCAATCAAATTCGTCGTAACACTCATAATGATCAACTTTACGAAGATCCCATTGTATTCCGGAAGCTCGTAGCATAGGTCCCGACAAACCCCAATTTATTGCTTCCTCTCCACCAATAATGCCTACTCCTTCAACTCGTTCTAAAAAAATGGGATTCCGTGTAATAAGCTTTTGATATTCGGCAATTCCTGTTAAAAAGTAATCGCAAAAATCCAAACATTTATCTATCCAGCCATGAGGTAAATCAGCAGCGACTCCTCCAATACGAAAAAAATTGTGCATCATTCGCATACCGGTGGCAGCTTCGAATAGGTCGTATATCAATTCTCTTTCTCGAAAAATATAGAAGAAAGGAGTCTGTGCCCCAATATCTGCCATAAAAGGGCCAAGCCATAACAAATGTGAAGCTATACGACTTAACTCCAACATAATGACTCTGATATAACTGGCCCTTTTAGGGACTTGAATATTCCCTAATTGTTCTGGCGCATTTACAGTTATTGCTTCTGTGAACATAGTAGCTAAATAATCCCAACGTGTTACATAAGGCAAATATTGTATAATTGTTCGATTTTCCGCAATTTTTTCCATACCTCTGTGTAAATAACCCAATATTGGTTCACAGTCAATAACATCTTCACCATCTAGAGTAACAATGAGTCGAAGAACACCATGCATTGATGGGTGGTGAGGTCCCATATTGACTATCATGAGGTCTTTTCTTGTAGCTGGTACAGTCATAGGTTTTTCCTGATTCATTCTTCCATGAATTGCTGAAAGCGAAAAGAAGTTCATCAAACTTTAAGCGAATAATTCAAACTAACTCTTCAAATTAACGAGTTTTTCTCTCTCGAATATCCAACTGTCCTATTAATTCTTTATAACGTGCTCTGTTTTTTTTTGACAAATAAGCCAGCAGCCGTTGACGTTTTCCCAGAATTTTACGCAGACCTCTCTGAGATAAATAGTCTTTTTTGTGTAATTCCAAATGTGAAGTAAGTCTCCGTATCTTGTTGGTGAAACTTACTACTTGAAATTCAACAGATCCGCTATTTTCTTTGTTTTCTTCTTGTTCTTGCAAAATAATTGAAATAAATGCATTTTTTACCATAAAAGAATTTCACACTCCCCTTTTTACAGATATTTATTTTATTGATCAGTAATAATAGTAATAATAATGTAAGAAATTTTAATGTAGTATACACAATAATCAAAAATTTTTTATAGATTCCTGTTTTTTTCAATGAACATTAATGAATCCTTTTTTGGAGTTCGTTTGTATAGTCATACAAAAAGAGGATACCAAATCGTTTAGTACGAAGATTCTGTTGATTAATTTATAGTTTTAATTTTTACGCCATTTACTTATCCTAGAGGGGGATGTAAGACAGGGCATATGAGCATCGGGTTCTTTGCATATAACATGGATATTTACGGATCACGGACAGAAAAAAAAAAATGAAAAATCTGATTGATAGAACAACAGAATAGATACAAAACTCAAAAATTTAAATCAGGGGTACATATATATCCTTAACATACTTAAGCGGCTCCCATTATTGGTATCAAACCAATAGCGATTCATACAAGCTAAATCTTCTAATCGAGAATTAGGCCAAAAAAAGAACTTTAATTTAATTAATTCATTTTTTTTTCGGTCAAAATTTTTACTTTCATCCAAAAATTGACTCCAATTTTTTATCTTGTTCTCCTTGGAAAATGTTTTATTTCTATGCACACCATTCTGATTCTTTAAATTCAAATTGAAAGAAATTAGAATTCGCAATTCTCTACGACGTCTAGATGATAAAATTTTTTCAGGAACAAGCAAATCATAATTATTTTTGTCTTTATTTAGAGTTTTTATTTTATGTCTTGTAATGGATTCATCAAAATTATTCTTAGCAACATTTTTTGGGTTTCGGTATCTTTGATTACTTTGGTGCTTACTTTTATGAACCAATGAAATACCTATGATTTGATACATAAAAAACTGTCCGTCATTTTTTACAGATAGACGGGTAGGTTCCATAATTAATATTCCCTTTTTCGTTAATTGTGTAAGATTTAAACGCCTTCTCATTATATCCAGATTCATTTCTTTCCTTTGAATATAGGATATAGTAATTTTTCTTACATTTATGAGGCTAACCAGGAGACCATATATCTGGATATTATTCATCATTTTTTGATTCAATTGATTCAAACGTCCAGTCCATCTTAATTGCAAAGGAAAATCCCCTTTAAGGAATACTTTTAGTTTTTCGATTGATTCTAAAAAATATTCTTCAATATTGTTTTGATTCTTTAATTCAAAATATTGTTTTGAATTTGATGGGCTAAAATTGAAAAAATATTCATCCGCCTCTTGCTTTCCTTTGATATTTGGATTTTCACTAAAATTAGGATTTATATTCAAATTAAAAAGAAGTAAGTTGCTTGGGATAAACCAAGGTTTCTCTTTATATTTATGATAAAGTATTAAAAACTCTGGAAATAAAAAAACTTTCGGATTCGATATGAGGTGATTTAAGATTAAGAATTTTTCATTCATTCCCATCCAATCAAAAGACATCCCCATCCAATCAAAAAAGACCTTTTTATAATTGATTTCGGAATTAGATTTAATCGGAAGATAAAAAAGACCATTATTATGAGAATTCTCCCTTATATTAGGTTCAACCTGAATATTTGTATTAAATTGCCAACCCAAATATTTTCTATCTGTATTTTTTTCCATATATATAATATCACTTTTTTCTAGATAATTCTTGATAGGAATATTATTGAGTATGTTAAAAAAAGTTTCTTTATTTTTGGTGGAATTTTCTTGCTTCTTTATTGTTTCTAATGATGCTCTATAAATATCAGGCTTATTCTTAGTTTCAGAATTAATATATTTATATGAGAAAAGATCATATCTATAGTTTTTTTTTAAATTCTCCTCTTTATTTGGTAATAAATATACTTTCAAATTTTGTTTTTTTTTATAATCCAATAATGGGTCTTTTTCATAGGAATACCATTTCTTTAAATCATCATTTTGAGACGTATGGTATTGATTTATTTGATTTCGCAATTTTTGTGGGACTAATGTAGACCATGTAATCTGAGATAAATCATATTGATAATTACTTCTTAACCAGTTTTTCCATGGATTCTTTTCATAATTTGAAAGTTTGTTATGTCTTACTTTGGAATCAAATATTCCTTGTCTTCCAAAAAAATCCTTTATTTCATTCTTAAGAAAAAAAGATGGTCCATTATATTGAAGAATAGATCTTAACTTATTGAAGTTAATAACTTGGGTTTGTGATAATTTAAAAAATACATATTTTTGTGACAAATAAGATAAATCAAAAAAAATATGTGGCTTCTGCTTACTATTTCTAAGATTATCAAAACCCTTTTTTATAGTCATAGGCGAAATGAAGTCAATTTTATTTTGTTTTTTTTTATTAATTCTTTCTTTATTTATTTCATTATTGTCAATGTATTTTTCAAGAATTTTTTTTGTTGATTCCATAAAAAGTTGTAGAGAAATTCTGCGCATATTAATGATACATAAAAAGATATCTACGTATATTTTTTCAATGCAAAATTGAAATATTAATTCAATATTTTTTCTTTTTAATATTTTCAAAAATTTTGGGGGTGATTCTCGATTATTCTTTTTATTTTTTTTCATTATTTCTATTTGATTTCTGATTGTGTTTCTTCTATCAATTCTATGTTTAATCTCTTCTTTTGCCTGTGAATAATCTCTAGATTTATTTTGACTAAAAGATTCATGAATTATCTGAGTGCTGATTCTCGAATCCTTTTCTGTTTGAGTTTCACTTGATTCATATATTTCTCTCGGTATAAATAATGGAATTTTCTTTCCTTTTAAAAGTGCTTTTATTATTTGTTTTAAAAACAAAAATGCTTTTTCTTGTTTTTTTGTTATTTTTTTTAAAACTCTTTGAACTCTCAAATTAAAATTTCTTATTTCTACTTTGTAGTCTATATCTTTAAAAATGGGTTCAAAAAAGGAAGGTGTTTTTCGAGGAGGACCAAAAGGATATTCTGTTTCCATTCCCAAAACTGTTAAAAAACAAGAATCAAAATCATCTTGTTGCTTTCGATCTCTATCAGAGAGTCGTAGGTTAGATCCGTGCCACGGTTTCAAATGAAAAGGGTATAAGATTTTGATCTGAAAACCGTCTATTAACCAATTTTTAGGAAATTCCGTTTTGGAGAATTGAAGACCATTATAGCTGCACTTTAAATAAATTTCTCTATTCCAATCTTGGAAATCCTCATACCATTCCGGAGATTGCCTTAATAAAATACGGCCAATATTCTTAGCTAGTATCAATAAGGGTAATTTAATATACCTTCTCAAAATTGATTGTGCTAGTAACAGAATACTTCTTGTTTTTTGTGCATATGGAATGTTTTCCCAGAATTCCATTGCGTCTTCCTGGTTGTTTTTTTTTATTTGGAATTGTTGATCTAAAATTTCAAATTCTGACTTTTTACTCAACCAATCTCTAATATTAAAAAAAAGCTTCATTAGGTCGGATATAGGAAAAGGAAAATCTTCCATTTTTTCCAAAAAAAGAGGGGAATGCGGATTTCCTTGAGACGGTCCCCAAATAACCATTTTACGTCTTTGAATGCGCATAGATCCTTTGATTACGGCTCGACGAAAATCTGGTTCTTCCAAATAACTTATAAAACCCGAATCTCTATTAAATTTTGTATAAAGATTATAATTCTTGAAATTAGATTTCTTAAAACTTCGTTTGGAACGAGTTAAAAAAGCTATACGTTTAAATCGTCTTGTTCGAAGCTGGTGATCCAGCCCTTGCATTACGCCTTGTTCTTTTCGTCGTTTTTTAAACATTTGTTCCAACTCGTTGATTAATTTGTATGACCATCGAGGTGGTTTTTTACCTATTTCATTTATGTTTATTCCAATAGATTTTTTTTCGCGCTTAGGATTAGTTAGAATTGCGTTCAATGAAAACTTTAACCTATTATTTGAATCAATTTTTACTTGTTTTTTTTCTGATATTTCTGTTTTCTGTTCAGATTCTGGAAAAGTAGGATAAGGAAGAAGGATATCGTGAATTTGATTTATTTCAGAGGGCTCTGTGCAATTTTCTATCGAAGTTTCTTTTCTGATTGAAGATGAAAAAATTTTCTTCATTCTTCCACGATACATCCCATTTAAAAAGGGATCATACATTTTAATTAGGCAATTATTTTTGTTTTTTTTCTCAACATTACACAAATTAACTAGGAAATTCTTTTTGTTTTTAGTCTCCGCATTACACAATCTAGTCTTTGTTTCAAGTATATTTAGAGAAAGAAATAATGTCTCTAAAGCCTCGATTCTATTTATAAATTCATTATTTAAGTTCTTATTTTTCTCTTTATTGGTATAAAGCCACTCGCTATATAGTTCATCAGGGGACAGTTTTTCTAATGTAGATAAGGATATCCTTTTTGCTAGCATTTCCCCAAAAGTTGACAAACTCGGAGGATATGTAAAAGATATTCTTTGTTTTCCATCACTTTGGCATGTATAAAAAAAATATTGTGAGGCTTCTTTTCTTACGGAGCCTTTAAATTTTTTATTTCTCTTTCTAATGTACCGTAATGGACGATTCCATCGATTATAATCGAAAAAAAAAGTCAAAAGAGGTTTTTCAAACAAAAAAAAGTATTTTTCTGCATCTTTTTTATTTTTTTCAAGTATTTGAAACTTCAAATTTTCCTGATCCCCGTACATATAATCAATCGGGCTATTATTATCAAATTCTTCTTCTTCTTCTTCCATTTTGTCGAGGTTGTTCAGTTTCTTACTAAAAATGGGTGAAGGTATTCTACCTAAATAGTAGACACAGGTAACTAATAAGAAAATACTAAAGATACCAGCCATAGACATAGAATTTTTCAATTCTGACACAAGATACTTATTAGATTGAATGTACTTACGAATAGATCGATTTTGACGGATCCAAACTAATAAATTTCCAATCCATTTCATGAATAAAATGTGACCTATTATCCAACCAACAAATTGTCACAACTATGGAGGACGTAATGCCACTATCACCACCCGAATCACTAACCTCACCCATTAGTCGAAGGGTTCAAAAGCTCAACAAGCTTCTTAAATCCTTGAACTTAGTTTACCCATACCCCACTAGTAAACCTTCCTGCTTAGCAGAAGAGTTAGGTTAAAAAGATTGTTTGAGGAGATTGAAAATGAGGAAGTAGAAGAGGAAAAGAAGAGATTGATGAGGAATTTGAGGAGGAAGAAGAAGATGACGACTTATAATACTTTAAGAAATTCCCAACAAAGAAAGAGTTAGATTATCACAAGCACCTATTGAAAAAAACTCGACATCCCTTGAAAAAACCTATGATTAGCAAAGTTAATCGCGAGAACATCTTAGTCCCTTGCATGGTTGGTTACTTCTGTAGGGAGCAAACTTACATTGATTTGTAATCCCAAATAAATGTGATGTCTAGGCTTTACTACAATTGGATTATCAATGAGAAATTAAAGCCTAGGAGAAACCATTATTGCCCTAATAAGTTTTGTAACTTTGTGGGAAAAGTTAGGGGTTTATATGTTTTCATAGGAAATTATACTTGCATTTTTGATTTTGTGATTTTCAAGGATGTTAAGAGTATTATAGATACATACTTGTGTGAGATGATGTTAGGAAAACTGTTTATGGAAGAATCTAAATTATCTACAATTATGAAGAAGGGACAGTTTTGTTTGCAAATGAAATTAAGAAAGTAACGTATAGGATGCCCCATAAGATGGAGAGGTTTAAAATTGAGTAGCACTTAGACGTTGATAATAACCATCTTTTTATGTTGCAAGCAAGGAAGATGAGGAGAAAGGAGCTTATTATGTTTATTAAAAAAGGAGAACATATTATTCTAAGGGAGATGATATGTACACAAGTAAAAGTGGTTTGCTGATGTGTTTCAAAAGCTTTAAATTTATAAGACTAGAATTACCGATTATTAAATGGAAACACACGGGTAAAAGTATAACCCACGTATGTAGTATAATATTTTAGGTAAGACCAGGTCATCCACATGGATTTGATTATGTTCGTATAATCGCAAGTTTTAAGACAAAACTTAAAGACTTTTTCAGATGAGATATGATTGATGATAATTTCAATAATAAAGAAGAATGACTACTCGGTTAGTTTCATATAATTCATAAGCAATAGTAATGATTACGATCTTCGCTTTTAGGACTTAACTTATAAAAAGGTTTTTTCGTCAAAAAATATTTTCACAAATTAACTTGTTTTAACTTAAGACTTATATTAGTTAACTTAATCAGATGTGTCACGCAAATAATCACGTTACTATTATATCAAATCTATTTTGTTTATCAAATGACGTAAGTGGATTTCTCCAACCAAACGATAAAGACCATAGACAGATCTTTAAAACAATATAGCACACAACGGGTCTTTCGACCTATACCGTTATGTGTATACAATCAAAGTTGATCAACAAAGTTGACAAGTTAAACACGATAGAATTCCAACACAAGCTTAAGATTAATAAGATCGTAAAAATACCAAATACTTATTTATTATATTAACAACACCGAGTAGACATAAAGAGCTTAGCCTCTCATGGCTATGGTGTTCATAACAAAGTAAAGTAGAGAAACAAGAAACATACGATAATCAGATTCTAGATGGATTGAACACAACCCGTTTACAAGTACCGAATCGTACTAAACCCTTATTTAACTAAATACTATAATGTTGTTCTTCGTCTTTGCAGGAATTTCGTGCTAAAAAACCAGAGATTCAGAGAGAATTGTGGGTGATTGATATGATGATGAATGCTCTATTTAGATTGATTTTCGTCTCTGTTTATAGGATGGGAGAGAGCAAAAGTGCGGCGCACATTCTAAAATGTGCGGCGTACTTTGCCTAAGTCGGTGGAAATATCATTAATACTGAAGAGAAGTGCGGCGCACATTCTGGGAAAACCGGCGCACTTCGTGTCTTTAATGGCTTCATTAAGTTCTATGGTAAGTGCGGCGCACACATAAGATTGTGCGGCGCGCATTCTTGTGATATTTGCTTTTATCATTTCTTTTTTTCTAACTTTGCTTCCAAAGAGCATAAACACTTGTATCTTGATCATTTTGAGCACGGGATGTCTTCAAGTGAACCTGCACATATTTCATGTTATTAAGTACCAAAAGTTCACGAGAAATGATGATATATATACAAATAACGCCGCCGAAAACATGTATAATTAAGGCGTTATCAAATCCCTCCACACTTAGCTATTGCTTGCCCTTAAGCAATCAAAGCGAGAAAACATGATGATATACACAAATAAGTAATCCTATATGAGATTTAAGAGAAACTAGAGAGAGAAAGGATGGTTGGACAAGTGTAGAGAGAAAAAGGGAAATCACATAAAAGGGAGTGTTTACACAAATGACCAACACCCTCTCCATAGGATGGAGAGGGCTTATATAGTACTCAATATGGTCGGACATGGGCTTATGTCCCATGGGCTTGGCCCGGTTAGCTTTCTCGTAACCGAACGCTTAACTACGAGCTACGATATATTATATTAGAAGTGACCGAGTCTTTTCTTGATTCCTAACAATCTCCCCTTAAGGGAGGTCACTCCAAGTTATAAAAATCTTAAGCCTAGCATTCTATGAATGTCTTTGTTTTTGCTCGTACGCTTCAATCATTAAACTTTATCTTGTATTAATATGTAGTGAGCTTGATCTTGCTCCTACTTGCATGATAAACTGTGATCTTGAGCTTCTTTGAGATCATTAGCCAAACTTCATCTCTTTTCATTATCTTGTAATCTTTTGCCTCCTTGTGATCTTGTGACCTTAGGACCGACATGCTCATACTTTTCTTTTGTCTTGAAAGCTATTGAGTATTCTTCCTTAGATTGCTTCATCTTAAATACATAATGACTTCAAGGAAGACCTTTTGAGTATCAGAGTAGTGGAAGTCTTGAACAACATATATTTGAGCTTTCATCATATCATTATATTCGTCGATCGAGTATGAGCATGCGGTTATGAACTTGACTTTGCTGGAACGAGGTATCTTCATCTCCATCTTTACATGAACCGATAATAAAACAGTCAACAATAAAGCTTGTGGACGAATATGGCTTTGTCATTCACCCGGGTTTGGTTGGATTAACCTCCGGTTCTGTGAGGACCGACCTGTGATCTGGTCGATTCAAAATAAGAAGAATCTCCTTGACAGGATTTCCAACATAAGTATCGGATCTTCTAATGTGTAAACATCATAATCACCTTACTTGCTTGTTCTCTTTATCGGAATGTCTTGTTATCCGTGTTTTTAGTAAAGTGATGATCATTATTATTCCCGAGCCTTGTATAAGTAAATCATAGTTTACGGGAATTTATTTAAGTTAATTGGGCCTAGTTGTCGGGCTTAAGCCCATTCCATTTAGGTCCGGCCCAAAGACAAAGCCCACAAGGCTTGTCCACCCTTGTAACTATATAAAGCCCTCTCCAAGTGTGGAGAGGGTGTTGCTTCTCATTTTTTTCTTTCAATGTGCCGGTAACCATTTTCTTTATTTCTCTCTCTAGTTCTTTCTTTCTTTAAAATATTTTTCTTATTTTGTGTTCATGGTGATGAAATGATACTTCTATCACGTGGTATCAAGAGCAAAGGTTGGGTTTAGTGGTTTAGTTGTGGTATTTTTTTTTGAGCTTATTAGGACATTTTAAAGCTTAATACATTCGGCTTATTTTTTTAAACAAAAAATTACAACTTGTGTCTCTTGGTTCAACGACAGCTTTTTTCTTTTCATATTTCATTTGGGCTTACTGCCCATAATATCAAAAATGGGATGGTTTTCTCAATTTGTCTCCTTGTTCTTTCAACAACAAAAAACAATTTCTAGCTTATGGCAGTTTCTGTTTACGTAACCTTTTTTTAGAAACGGCTTATTTGTATTCATTTTTTTAAATAAAAAGCTTAATATCTTCAAACATAGTTTATTAAGGTATCTTTTTTATGTAGCTTATTGGTGAAACTGTTCGTGGCTTCCTAGTTATTTTCTTCGCTTATATTTTGAATTCTTCATGCTTATTTGAGCTTTTTGGTATTGGCTTATTGTTGTTTCTTGTGGTCCACGGTGAAGACAAGAAGGTGTCGTAGATCCAAGTTTTAAGGAACGAAGGACGTTTTGGTTATGTTGTTTCGGTAGAAGACAAATTTAAGGACGATAGTACGTTTTGGTTGTTTGTGATACCGAACAACTCATTTTTCCATTGATACCGAACAACTCCGGTATCGAACAATTTTGCTATCGAACAACTCGTGTATCGAACAACTTTGCTATCGAACAACTCATCTCTTTAGGTACCGAATAACTCAAGATCATTTGGATATCGAACAACTCAAAACCATTGATACCGAACAACTCCTGTATCGAACAACTTTGCTATCGAACAACTCATTTATTTGTGATACCGAACAACTCACATCTTATAAGGAACCGAACTACTCACATCTCTTTAGGTACCGATCAACTCAAATCAACAGAAGCAAACCACTCTCGTTTTAAGCTATTTTGGGTTTTACGGTTTCGAGTGACGTTCAATTATGGGTCTTCTTTCCTATACCATTGCAATCGTGAACTCGTTTCGATCAACGTGGTATATTTGTTTTTCATCGACGATCACCGTTCTAGTCCGCGAGATAAACATTACAATCGTTCCATTTTTTTTCTATTTTGAAAACGAACAAGAAAGAACAACAGGAGGGAAAAGTTGTTTTTATTATTAAACTACAAATACAAATTGGCAATTTCAGTCCCTAGACTTCAAGTCCAATTCAAATTTCGTCTTTAGTTGATTGTTAACCCCTATTGTTGAATATTCTTTTCACCGTTAGTCCTTACTAGCTATAACTTAACCGTTAGCCCTCCAAAGTGTACCAAATTTCACCGTTAGTCCTTTTAAGCTCATTAATCGTTAACAAAAGCTCACGTACTTCGATTCAACAACGATTTCAACATCAATTAATTATTGTTTCACGGTTTCTTCTTGATTTTGTAAAATCCCGCGAAAGATTCAATTCTATTCTCGGTTTAAATCTAAGACTTGTAAAATCCCGTGAACGTTAATTGAATTTAATCCACAACTTCAATCACTTTACCCACTAAAGATCCTTGTTTATCATTTCACATCACTTTTGCAATGTCTACTCAACAAGACATTTTATGCGGCCGGTTCCGAAAACCGTCCTCCTATGCTTAACAAAGAGAACTATGTTCCATGATCATCACGTCTTCTCCGGTATGCTAAGAGCAGACCAAATGGAAAGTTAATCTACAATTCCATTATCAATGGTCCCTATGTCAGACGAATGATTCCTGAACCAGGTGATGCAAACCACGAGGTTCCCGTTAATGAAACCTTTCATGAGCAGACAAATGATGAACTCACTGAGAAGGAACTTAAACAGGTTGAAGCCAATGATCAAGCCATTCAGACTATTCTTCTCCGAGCTACTCGAGTATATTTTCGAGTCGAGTTCGAGCTCTAAAATACTCGGGGTGGGAAGCTCGCGAGCCTTATCGAGCTTCTAAATCGAAGTCGAGTCGAGCTTATTATGACTAGTATTTTATCGTGTTGAGCATGAAATGTTGAATAATCGAGCTCGATGTCGAGTTTCGAGTCGAGTTTTATTATAACGAGTCGAGCTCGACATATAAAAGTCTCGGCACGAGCTCGGGCCGAGTTTCGAGCTCGATTTTTAGTATTCGAGTCGAGCTCGAGCTCAGACGAATGATTCCTGAACCAGGTGATGCAAACCGCGAGGTTCCCGTCAATGAAACCTTTCATGAGCAGACAGATGATGAACTCACTGAGAAGGAACTTAAACAGGTTAAAGCTCTTGTCTTCCTGAAGACATCTATGCTGCTGTTGACAGCTGTGAAACTGCTCAGGAAATCTGGTTACATGTGTAACAAATGATGAAAGGTTCTGATGTTGGAATTCAAGAGAAAAAGGCTAAGTTGTTTAATGAATGGGAAATGTTCACTTCTACCGATGGGGAATCGATTGAATCATACTATCATCGTTTCTCAAAGTTGATGAATGATTTCAAGAGAAACAAACACTTTCCAAAAAAGATTGCTAGTAATCTCAAGTTCCTAAACAACTTACAACCAAAATGGAGTCGACATGTTACCATTGTTCATCAAACAAAGGATTTGCATACAACATGTAACACCCCCAAATTGGGTCCCAGCGGAATAATGTGTCTGAGAGCGTTACTTCATAGATCAATAGCACAAGATATGAGAATGACCTCTAAAAGAATCGTTTGAAATACGATACATTGGATTTATTGAAATTGTTTAATACAAAGCACAACGGCTTAAATTGTTCAACATTGAAATAACAAGATTTTAGATCATAACAAATATCTCAAGATGTAATGACTCCAAATCTTTTATGCATGACTCCCTAAAAGAGTATCCCCAATGTATCCTTAGCACCTCGTGCCTCATTGACCTGAGAAAACATGCTTTAAAACGTCAACATAAAGTTGGTGAATTCATAGGTTTATGTAAAATGTAATGTAGGACCGCAAGATTTTCCCCGCGATAATGCAACAGATGCAAACAAGACAAAATGTAATTGTGTTTCCCTAAGCTCATGACACTGAAGCTCGACATGTATGAAATGCAACATAAATTGCCAACATTGCCCGTGATGATGTTCTAACCCGCAACATCCTAAATCCGACATGGTATACGTCTGTTGTCCTGTAAACCGACACAGTGAGCGCTACTCACCCGAACGGGGATGTCAATCCCAACTAGATCTATTTATAACATTCGCGCTCACACAAAGTAATTGACAGTTCATGATAATGGGCTCAGATGGTTATCGCTACTTAGGCAAACACGTAATCATGTAAAAATGTGCACTTGCGTCCAATCGTAAAAAATGCATGTTTCTCACCCAAAAGTTGTAAATCATCGATATAGTAAAACATGGGGCTATGAACTCACCTCAATAGGTAGTCATCCGAATATAGCAAAAATACCAAAGATGGTAAGTAAGCGTTACCGTCAAATACCTAAGTAAATATGGCACGTCTTAGTCTAATATTTTAGACTAACGATTCTTTAAATAAACTACAATATTTTGCTAGTTTACATATATTGTTATCACTTGTGTATAGACCCTTGTGTGGTGGTGTATCCGATTAAAGTATTCGTTTTACTCGTTTGCTCTCGAGAAAGTATACTACTAAGGACAAGTGTCGTTAATAAATATGTATTTATTAACCGTGTAGTTTATATATATATAAACCTTGACTTTTAACTTGTAATAATATCTTCATTACATTAAGTCCAGTCCGACACACTAAGTATTTATAAAACCATTTAAGTTTTATAAAATATTCTTAAATTTCTAGGTTTGTCAGGATTAGCCCTTTTACTTAAGTTTGGTCAAATTACAGTTTTAACCCATAACTTTCCAAGTTGTCACTTTTAGTCCCTCAACTTTACAAAAGTTACACTTTTAGTCCAAGTTAATTTCAAATAGTCCTTTAAGTTTGAAAGGTGTCTAAAACAGCCCCTAGGCTTGTAAAACCATGATTTACGGATTATTTACAGTTTTGACCTCCAAGTTTCAATATTGACACTTTTAGTCCCTAAACTTGTAAAAATCACATTTTAAGTCCATTTAAGTTCTAACAAGTGGCAATAGGCTTTATTTAGTTCCAATAAGCTAAATAAGCCGTTTCAACTTACAAATAAGCTTGGATGAGCTTATTATTAAGCCCATAAGCACACGGTTGTGTCTATTGGGCCTATACGTGGCTCGAAATTAGACTTGTGAGTCCATTTAGGGTCCGATTAGGTTTAACTAGTGTGTACCCTTTTATACTTATTTATTTTACTCCCAAAAGACCTAATAAGCTCGTTGAGCTTATTGGTAAGCCGTCACGCCCTCATGTGGGCTGTTGGGCTTTGTGTGGGTCACGTACATGGGCAGCTGACCCATTAGTCACACCAAAGTCTTAGTGTTATGATTGATAAAAGTTACGATCTTATTGAGATAGAAGTCTTGTAATAAATAGAATAATAATATTGTGTAATAGGGTAAGTGAAAGACTCGTGACTAAAATAAAGTCACAAGACTTAGCTAAATAGAAAAAGTCTAAAAGACAAGGGCTCCATGCTCATATTGTAATTGGGTATAAATACCCCTCCACCACCTCATTTATGAGGGGTGTCTCTTGGTGTTTCTTAATCTCATTCTAATCTTTTTCTCTAATCCTCCTCCTCCCTCTTTCTCTCTATACTTTCTCTCTCTAGACTAAACACTTTATTGCTTATTGATCCTGAATTTTAGACCTAACAAGTGGTATCAGAGCTGCACAGGCGATTTAGTGGTGTTTTGGAGAGCTTATTCTGACAGCTTATTCTGACAGCATATTTCACCAGCTTTTTCGAGCTTATTTAGGCTTATTTCGTGCTTATTTGGTCCTGATTCGCTGCAATGCTTATTCTGATTTTTTTCGTGTGCTTATACTGATTTCAGCTTATTTTCATGAGCTTAATTTGAGTCAAATCTGCTTATTTTTGGTCAAACAGTGAAAACAACTTATTTTTGCTTATTTTGCTAATCTCAGTTCTATCGAGATTGATTGCTTATGGTTTTATCGTAAGTGTCATGGCATAATTGGTACAAAATTTGCTTAATTCGTGCTTATTTTTGAAATTCAGCAGCTTTTAAGGTCAAAATCAGTAAAAGTTGTTACAATAATCAATTTCAGTAAGTTTGACTGGTCAAACTCAGTAAAAACAATTGCAATTTCAAATTCAGTATTAGATCTGGTCAAACTCGCTTTTATCGAGTTTAGAATCGTAAAACAATTGATCTCAGATTTGTGTTTTATTGAGCTTATCTTAAATCTTTAAAAATATTTTTAACACATATCATCACAGATCCGGATCAAACTCGAAAATAAGATACAAGGGATTCAAACTCAAAAATTATATCTCAAAAGTAACATCAAACTCGGAATTCATCATAACAGATCTCAGATTTTTTTTAATCATCATTGTCTCAATCCCGGAAACAAGAATCACAAACTCGAAACCATTTTCGTTTTCGTTTCGTCAAACAAGATCTCAGATTTGATCTAACATCATCATAGATCCAAAATACTTGATCCAAAACCAAAATTGGAACCAAACTCGGTAACAAACTCAGAAACCAATCTCCGTTCAAGATCAAAGGTTCAAAGTCTAAATCTTCTCGAAACAAGAGTCGTTCGAAACCAACGAGTATCAATAACATATTTCAAAACTGAAATAACATTGATCTCAGATTTTCTCATCATAGATCATATTTTGAAGGCATATCTTCATTGTTATTTTTGAAAACTCAAAAAGAAAATCAAGAACAACAAGTGTTCTAGTTCTCTTTTATTTCGATTCATCCATGAAAAACAACAACAAGAAAAAAGAAACATAAAAAGTTCAACGATCTCTGTTAAGGGTTTGATTCGTATCTCGTTTGAGATATAAAGTTTTTTTTTAAATTCTTTACATACTGAAAAACCCTTTTTCATCATATATCGTTGGTGTTGAAGTCTTTGCTTCATTATATTTCCAAAAACCTTAAGAAAGATTCGTGTATAAAAAAGGATCTAACCTTATCTTTTAAGGAAACATCAAGCAAGATCAAATCTTTCGTGTGATTCGAGTGAATAATTGATCAAGAGAGGTGTATTTTATCTCATGGTGTGCTTGTGGTTATGTGAGTGATATAACAAAAAGGTGAGGTGTGTGTTTTGGTGTAGTACGAGTTGGATCTGTGTTGGGTATACTATGTGAAGAGAATGGAAATATAAAAGAAGGAGGCGTGTGTATGTTGAAGTAGGGTTAGGGATTATCAAAGTGTGAGTTGAATGTATGTTTGCGTTTTATTTGTGAAAAGTGTTTAGGTTTTGAGTGGTGGGTCTTTTAGACGAAATTTGGTTTTCGGCTTGTAATATTGGACCCGAGCAGTGGGCTTTCCAAATTGAGATAAGTAATGTCTAAGTTGAGTTCTTTTAATTGATTAGTGATAGAAATTTGGGTCGGTGTCAATATTGTGTGTATAATTGAGGTACAAGTTGCGTAGAAATTTTTGAAAAGAAATTTTTGATTCATTTTCGATTGATACTTTTGTGTCAAATGTGATATCGGTGGGAGATTTGGTTTGTGTGTGATTGAAGTTTTTGGTTCAAGTGTATTAGTATTCGAATTGAATTGAAATTTTTTTGGTTCGTGTTGGATATTTTGGATCGAAAGTTTTGAAGTTTGTGTCGAAAATTTTTGGGTTCGTTGTGATTAAATCAGAAAAATTTTATCAAACAAGGAAATAATTCAATTACTTCAAAAGACACAAACGATTTTCAAACAAACACAACGTGACAAAGAGGAAAAATATCTTAATGATATTATTCAGTTACAAGATAAAATCAAAGATCTTGAAAACGTTGTTTGTAAAATGGGCAGATCAACTGACACACTTCGGTTGCTTACAA
>BQNB010027286.1:4554-22135 GCA_026074375.1 Tanacetum coccineum | reverse complement strand
AGTGAATTTTATCAAGGGTAACTTGGTAATCTTCTTAATTACTCTCGGGATTATATTATTTTATATTATATTTTACGTGTATAAACTGCACAATCAAGTATCAACCATGCAAGTTACTGTCTAGTGATTACTGATGACTATTCAAGGTTTTGTTGGGTTTTCTTTCTAGCCAGATTGCTACAAAGAAGACTCACTCCCCAAGGCAGCCATCTTCTACACCAATATCCAAGTCTGCTGATGACATTATGACTTTTAGAAAAGAATTGGATGCTCTTGCTTTGAAGCACTTAGGACCAGTACCTACCAGTACTAATCCTGTTAATACTGGTAGTTCTAACCTTAATACTGCTTTTGAGGAGGTTAATACTGGCAATACTGAAGCTATCTCTCCTAGTGCTGATCATGAAGAAGAGGTCTTCTCTGATGCAGATGATGATGAAATGCCTGAAATAAGGATTTATGATAAATCAAGTGAAGGTATTTTTGAAAAGGCTTCTTATGATGATGATGGGATTATTTCTGATTTCAACAATCTACCAGATGAGGTAGATGTTCCTACAAATCCCACTCTAAGGATTCACAATGCTCATCCTCAAAGTCAAATCCTTGGAGATCCCAATACACCTGTTCAGACTAGAAGCTCTCTCAAGAAAATCACTGAGGCTCATGCTCTAGTGAGCTACATACAAGCACACCAAAGAAGCAATCATAAAGATCAACAACATTGTCTTTTTGCTTGCTTTTTATCTCAATTTGAACCAAGGAAAGTCTCAGAAGCTCTTGAAGATGGAAGCTGGGTTGAAGCTATGCAGGAAGAACTATTGCAGTTCAAGCTTCATCAGAGATTGTTATGAGAAGAAGCTCATCAATGTGGAAAAAATCCACACAGACTTAAATGTTGCTGACTTGTTGACCAAACCATTTGATGGACCAAGCCCTGTATGAATTGCACCAAGCCCCTAGAGCTTGGTATGCTACTCTGTCAACATTCTTAGAGAAGCATGGATATAAGAGGGGCACTATTGACAAGACTTTATTCATTAGAAGAAACCACAAGGATATCATGTTGGTTCAAGTATATGTTGATGATATCATTTTTGGGTCTACAAACAAGTCTTGGTGTGATGAGTTTGAAGCTTTGATGCAAAGCAGATTTCAAATGAGTTCCATGGGTGAACTTACATTCTTTTTAGGTCTACAAGTCAAGCAGAACAAGGAAGGCATCTTCATATCTCAAGACAAGTATGTAGCTGAGATACTCAAGAAATTTGATCTTGTGCATGTCAAAGCTGCCATCACTCCCATGGAGACCAAGTTGCCTTTGACAAAGGATGAGGAAGCTTTTGATGTAGATGTACACTTGTACAGATCTATGATAGGTTCCCTCATGTACTTAACTGCTTCTAGACCTGATATTATGTATGCAGTATGTGTTTGTTCACGTTTTCAGGTAACTCCAAAGACTTCTCATCTCAATGCTGTCAAGAGGATCTTCAAGTACCTCAAGGGCAAACCAAACTTGGGATTATGGTATCCTAGGGAATCACCCCTTGATTTGGAAGCATTCTCTGATAGTGACTATGGTGGTTCCAATCTTGACAGGAAATCCACAACAGGTGGTTGTCAATTTCTTGGTCAAAGACTTATCTCCTGGCAATGCAAGAAACAGACTATTGTAGCCACTTCAACAACTGAAGCTGAATATGTAGCTGCTGCAAATTGCTGTGGACAAGTGTTGTGGGTTCAAAATCAATTGTTGGACTATGGTTTCAACTTCATGAATACCAAAATCCACATTGATAATGAAAGCACAATCTGCATTGTGAAGAATCCAGTCTATCATTCTAAGACCAAACACATTGAGATTCGTCACCACTTCATCAGGGATTGTTATGAGAAGAAGCTCATAAGTGTGGAGAAAATCCACACAGACTTAAATGTTGCTGACTTGTTGACCAAACCATTTGATGGACCTCGGTTTAATTACTTGGTGGTTAGCATTGGTATGATCAACCCATAGCAACATTTAAGGGGAGGCTTAGATGTATAGTTTGTTCATTAAAATAGCTAAGTAATTTTAATTCTGTTAGTTTATTACTTTTAATCCTGGTAGCTATATTCTATTAATACTGGTAGTTAAGTAGGTTTAATTCGGGTAGTTAATTTCTTTTAATCCTGGTAGTTATATTTCGTTAATACTGGTAGTTAAGTAGAGTTAATTCAGGTTGACTCAAAATTAATTCTGTTTGACCAAAATTAAGTCTGGTAGTGTAAATTGTTAATACTGGTGGTTTATGTTAATGCTGGTTGCGGGAAATTTGACTTTTTCTGCTTAATCACTGTTTAAATGTAACCGTTAGAGATTTTTACGGCGCAATAGTAGTCCCACAGAGTAGCTATATATAGAAAAAGTTTGATTTCTCTTTCATACTTTTCTTTTATTGCTATCTCCTTTTCTTTTGCAAAGTCAAAAATTTCCTCTCTAACGAAAATAGTCAAGCGTTCTGCTACCAGCATCTACATTTTATTTCACAATAAAACCTAAGTACTTAATACGGGTGTCACATGGCTCAATTAAATTATTGTGACAAACACAATCAAGTAGGGTTTTTGCGCAAGCCTAACGAGAGTGCAGGGTTTGCGGAGATAGTGGACTTTCTTCGAGGTTCCAACCTCAGGTATGCTTTGACAGCTAATCCAACTATCTATGATTCTCTTGTGAAACAATTTTGGCAGAGTGCTGTTGCAAGTACTAGAGAAGATGGGTCTCTAGAAATTAGTGCAACAGTTGATACCAAAAGGTACATAATCTCTGAGGCGTCAATTAGGGATTCACTTCAATTAGATGACGCCACAGGAATTTCTATGTTACCTAATGATGACCTTTTTCAGGGAATGGGCCAAATAGGGTATCCTACTGATGGAACTTTTACTTTTTGGAAAAGTTTCTTTACACCCCAATGGCGATATTTGGTCCACCATCTTTTGCACTGTATAAGCTCTAAAAGTGGTGGATGGGATCAATTTGGTAGCAATATTGCTACTGCTTTGATCTGTCTATCCACTGGAAGAGTTTATAATTTTTCAAAACTCATTTTTGATGGTATGATGGCCAATTTGAAGAACAAGAAAAAGTTTTTGATGTATCCCCGTTTTCTGCAAATAATTTTAAATATTCAAACAGAAAACAAACACCCTTATCTAGCTGTAAGCCTGACCAAAAAGATATTTGGAAATATGAAAAGGGGTTTTTCAACGGGGCAAACCCAAAGACTTACCTTATTGCCCTCTATGTTTGTCTTGTTTTTGGCCTACTAACCTTATTGCAGGACAAGAACATGCTGCTCAAGCTCAAACCCAACCTACATCTCCACCGCCACCTATTCCATCACCAACACCAACATCTTTCCCAACATCTACATCTCCACCTCAAACTATTCCATCACCAACACCACCACCTATTCCTACACCTACATCACCACCACCACCACCACCTGAGACTGAACCTTCAACAGATGAGCACATCTATGAGGAGCAATCTCCTGTCCACCATCACTTCTCACCATCACAAGCACAGGCTCCAAGTCACATGCCTACAGATGATTTGCTTCAAACAGTTCCCAAGTTGATTTCAAGAATAGATAGCCTGGAATTGGATCTTAAACAAACCAAGCTAACCATGGGAAATGCAATAGTGAAGCTAGTCAAGAAGGTGAAGAAATTGGAAGGGTTTCTTAAGAGGAGGAATTTAGTTTTGACTGATTCAGAGGATGAAGAACCTGAGGCTCAGGGGAGGAAAAGTCAAGCTGACCCTCAAGATTCTTCAAAACAAGGACTGGTTACACCTCCTACAACAAAGGCACATGCTTCAGGGGAGGAACAAGAGGAAGAAATAAGCCCAAACACTCTTGAAGCAGCCAAAACTCTCTCAAAGGTTGCCTCTTTAAAGTCAAGGTCAATTGACAAAGGAAGGAGGTACAAGAGAAGAAAAGTGTCTACAGGCAAGAAAGTAGTCTCAAGCTTGGACTTTCAGGAAGATAATACTGGTGCTGACAAGATTAATACTGCTGACAAGATTAATACTGCTGAAGAGGTTAATGCTGCTAGTATTGAATTTATATGAAGCATGGCTACATACAGAGCAAAACGGCTAGCTGGTAAAGAGGTTATTCAATCCGTTTATAAGTGATGGACTTGCTCCAAAAATAATATGGTTATCAATGTAACATGGTTCTTACAACCTAAACATTGACTGTCCATAAGCAAAACGTGCTCATGGTAAAGGACACAACAAAATCAGTTTATGGCTTTGGTAGTTTGCCAAAAATAACTATATTTTTTGTTGCATTCAAGATTGGAGTGATGCTATGAAGACTTGTTGCTGTCAAGATTTGAAGACATAAAGGAATTATTATTTTGAGACAGAAGTTCAAGACAATCATCTAAAGCACAAGGTGATGATTCTAAAGTTGTTAAGTTCAAGAATGTTCTGAGGGAACGTGAAGTTCCATGAAAGAAGATCAAGTTAGGGGAGGTTTGTAGGAATTATTGTAAACAGACTTAATAACTGTTAGTATTAAAGTTAAGTTGTTAGTTAAAGTTGTACTGATAGACGATTAGTTATTACTGTTAGTATAGATGTTAAAGTCTGGCAGCATTAACTTAAGTGTGACAGTATTAAAAGTTAATGCTGTTTGCAGACTGTTAAGTTGTTTGTAACTTATAGTAATAGTATCATTAGCGTTAATCTAGAGAGATGAGCAATTATCATCTTAACGCTGTTTTAGTGGTTCTTAAGCCTTATAATAGAACATAGAATAGTATTGTAAACATATGAGTTGATTTGAGAATTCACAATCAATTAGTAATAGTAATAGCAAGTTTAGTATTTTGTTCTTGTTCATCTTGGTATAGATATTGATATTCCGCGTCAATATTTATATTCATTGTTATTGTCTCTCATAGTATCTTTGAATTTATTCAGAGGACTATAAGTCGTTTAAGGCTCATTGAGATCCTGTTGATAAGGACCTACATGGTCTGCTTCACTAGATCCAGTTGAATGATAGGTCGCATACAAAAGCACGTAAACAAGTATAAATTGATAAACATAAACAAGCATACAACGATAAATCAAGAAATCGAGATAAACAAATACCAAACATTCAGATCTTCATAATAATGGCTAATACCCGAAGGTAGTAAAATCACATGAGTTTTGACTACAAATATACATTCCCATTTGCAATGTGTAAATTTCCAACCTCACCAAAGATAGAAAATGACACAAGACTCGGAAAATAAAAACTTTACACTTTAAGCAACTAGAAACTATAAATTAAATCTTAATCTAACAGGGTAGGTTATGGTGTAAGGGTGTAACAAAACAAATAGTTGGTGTAAATTCCTAAAGGATTAGCTCTACGAGTTTTTCTAGTGGATCATCACTCTAAAGATGAGAGTGAAAAAGGGTTTAAACGGAAGGTTAACTAACCGGTATAGTTAGTTAATAAGCAACATGTAAAGGTAATTTAGGTGTAATCCTAAGATTTACCAATTTAAACAAGTTACTCTAATTAAATCTATAATACTCATTATTGTGGTCTCGAGTGATATACCAAGCCAAGTTCTAAAGTTTACAACATTACCGGCACACTCATATTTTGTAGAATTTGGGTAAACATTTGGAAACAGAAAGGTTAATCCTCACAATATCTAATAAGGGTTACTATGTACGGGTTATGTAACATGTAATCTCACAAAAGTATGCTTGAATTTTTTTTAAATTTGAGCATAATTTAAGCATTTTAATGTGAAAATTAGGACAAGTAAACATTCTAATTCCATCCCCCTACTTGAATTATACAACGTCCTCGTTGTATATATAAAACATTAAATACAGGAATTTAAAAAGAATTAGAATGAGAAACTCCCCTGATATTTGCTCGGTAGATTCTCCAAGTTGCGTTTATGAGCAAGATTTTATGTTGAACAGCCGTCTTGAGGTTTCAAGACTCCAACACCAGCACACACATATAATTTCAGTAAATATGCATTCCACCAACTTCGTCGATATTTCTTTCTCGAGGCCCTGTATGAAATATAGGAAGAACAAGTGCATTCCAATCTTGGTACACATGGTTAATTTAAACTAAACAAACTAATTACGAGTTAGTCTAATGGATATGGCGTATCAGTTGAGTGAATATGCCGTATTCAAAATCTGACAATAATGTTTTATAAAGTGCAATAAAAATAAAGACTGATAACGTCCAGACAATCAATACGTTGTATGGGGTGGAACGGATATGCCGTATTGAAGTCTAGGAGGACAGACTCAATAACAAAATTAAATAACATTTTGGGTTGTCTCTCGGGAAGCACTTTTGTTTACAACGAAGTCTTTAAGTTAGACTTTTCTTCAGCTTCCTTTTTAATCCAACTCATGCACGCTGATGTGCCCGCGTGTGAGCCATTCTTCTGTCTTCGCATTACGAATGTAATCAGGTCCTAGATTCAAAACTCATTTGTAGAACCCCTTAAGCTTTTGGTATGCATGTGAGACTCCGTTCATCACATCCTTCTCATTCACCTTTAGTAATGGTGGGATCTTATTGCATTGCTCATTAGTGTGGTGTTTAAACCTCGGATGTGATCGCACCATTTGGTAAGTTACTTCATCATCACCTTTGTAAAGGGTAATCATTCCTTCGAACCGTTTTGATTTAATATCAACTTCTCTTAAGAATGGTTCACCAAAAATAACATCGCCTATTCCTTCATCACGATAAGCATCCATATTTTCTAAAACTGCAAAATCTGTCATTATAGAAAAAGTTCCAATAAAGATAGGCACATTCATTAACGATCCTACAACATTATTCCCTTTGTACACCATCTTATTTTTCATTATTGAATTGTGAAATTTTCTTGACATCATGTTGACATACAATAACGGGAAAAAGTTGGCGTGAGTAAATTCAAATCCTATCATGCATGAAAACTTTAAGTTGTGAGCGCAATCTATATGGATTTTCTTATCGTCATCACAATAACTAGGGTAATCATCAATTCCTGTATCAAGATCTTCATTCCTAGTTCTAAATTCCTTAATTACCTCACCTTCCTCGATGGTGGGCATCAAATCATTTCCTTGATTTCTTCTAAGCTCAAATGGTTCATTTAGATCATTTAATTCAATGTAATCTTCCAGGAAAGGGTCTAATGATCTATTAATCACCAAAGTTTCTCCCATAAGCCTAGCTTCTAAATCAAGCTCCATTCGTTCTCTCAAACTTAGCATGTAGACCCTCTTAATTATACTACTAGCAGGTTTAACACTTTTGAAAATAATATTTTCTTCCCCAACTCTTAAAGTAAATTTTCTTTTGTAAACATCAATCTTAGCATGGGCGGTAGACAAAAATGGTCTTTCGAGGATCAAGGGCACTCTGATATCCTCGGGCATATCTAGAATTATAAAGTCTACGGGGAAAGTAAATTTGCCAATTCCTACTAGAACGTTTTCAGCAATTCCTTTTGGATATTTCACTGTTCTATCTGCCAATTCCACTGTCAACCTAGTGTGAACTAATTCGCCTAATCCTAAGTTAAGGTAGGTCGAGAGAGGCATAACACTAACGCTAGCTCCTAAGTCAACAAGGGCGTTGTCAAAATAGAAATCATTAATAAAGCAAGGTAAAGTGAAACTTCCTGGGTCTTTCTCCTTTCGGGGTATGGCGTTGTTGATATGTGAAGCTCCACAAGCTTCCGTGAATTTTGGTCCATAGTTCCCCTCTTCTTCACAGTAATGATTATCCAAACTGTAGGTCCAGCCCTAGATAGATCTTCAAGCCTGTTAAGGTTATAGAGTACTTATGTAATCACAAGCAACTCTAAGAGAGACTCTAATAAATTAAACTATCAGGTGTGAATCAGCTTTAATAGTGGTAGAAATCGACTTGACTTGATCTCTCGGGTTTGTTTCAGTTGAGCTTGGTAGGCTTCCAAATCCTCTTTCCTGTTGTACCTTGCTCATTTGCCCAATTTATATCTCTAAAGTTTTGATCGATGCTCCTTGGTTCCTTATGGCAGCATCTGTCATAACTTTGATTTCTTTGATCAAATTGGAATTTTCTTCATGTCTCTTTGCTGATTCACTCATGAATTTGCTCAGGGTATCTTCCATAGATTACCTTCGTTCTTGGTATGAAGGATTTGCGTTGTTCCTTTAATAGTACCCCGGAGTTGTTGTTTTATATCTCCCTCCTTGAAAAGGTCCACTAAATTGTGTGTAGTAAGCTTCTTCGAGAGTTTTTCCTTCTTCTTTTAGTAGGCAATCTTTGGTGTAATGGGGTCCTTTGCATTGTTCACATTCTACTTGAGCAGCATAAACTTTTTCATTCACCTTCTTGATCTCTCTTCCTAGATTGTTTAATTGTGCTTGTATAACAGCTAGTCTGTCAGAAGTCTCAGTACTTCTAGCTCTAGATGTCCCGTTGTGCCATTTTTGAGACTATTCGGCCATTCTTGGATGGATACTTTAGCATCAGCAGTAGTCTTCGATGGTATGGCACCTCTTGAGTCAAGAATTTGTCGAGTGGGAACATCCAATCCATTATAGAACAAGACTATCTCATGCATCTCTGTTAAATAGTGTTGAGGACACTTCATTAAGAGTTCTTGTTGATCCTAACTTACGATTGATTCCTTTGCTTGAAAGGTTAAAAAATAGCGAAATAATAAAAAATTACATACAAAATCCAAATAAAAAGTAACTGTCTTAAAAACTTTTTGTAACTCTAACTTACAAACATTCCTACCTAATAAACTTTTTTACTAAAAAAAAAAACTAACTATAAAACTACTTATTTTGGATAAATCCAATACAACTATGATAGAAACTTTGTGAATACTAAAGAGTATGCGGAATCTACTCTTTAATACTTAGAAGAATATCAATAAAACAGTAAACTGTATGAACAATGATATTAATGAAAAGCTTCAATATTATTATTATCAATAATATGAGTACTCTGTGTAGTACTAGGGTTTACAACCTTGAAGCTATATATCAAAAAGTATATATCTGAAAAACCATAACCTAGGATCTCCTTTTATACACTAAGTAGTCCTTTACAAGATGATAACTACAAATCTTCTATAATTCTAATCTTATACGTATCTTTTTAACTTTATAAGATATACACTGAATAAGTTAATACAAATCACTTGACACGTCTTTATCTCTTTAGCAGTCTTAATCTTCATCCAACAGTCTTAAGTCCTTCAGCAGTCTTAAGTTAGTACTGGTAGTACTAACTTACTCTAGCAGTACTAACTGGTTAGTACTAGTAGTTGTAACTTGAACAGTACTAACTCTTGGCTTGGCAATACTAAGTATGAAGACTTCTAATTCCTAACAATCCTCCTCTAAACTTGTGATTTACCTCTAAATCATCAAGTTTCTTTGGATTAAACCTTGTTCTCTAAGAGGATTCTTCCAAACACTTCATCTTCTTAGTATTTTAACCTGCATGAATATCTTCCTAAGAAGTTCTCTGGACATCTCATTATATTGATCCACCAAGAGCTTTGCGACCAACATCAATGTAAGAGTTCCTCTTGACAATGGATACTCCTTCTCTACCAGCATGTAGATGTCTATTCCCTTCTCTGTAGACACATGATGCACTCCACATGAATCATATAGCCTCCAAGTTAAATCATGAATATGCTTTTGAAGCTTCCATAACTCATCATCTGTATCTGGTTTAAATAATCTCTTTAACTCAACCTATATCTCTCTTTCTTTGTCATTTGTTGGTTCTGTTCTATTAAACTTCTCTTTAACCAGACTCCACAGCATCACTAAGTCATCCCTGTCAAAGGCTTTCAGCATATCATCAAAGAAGTGATGTACCTCAGTATGATTTCCAAAACTCCTGAAGATCTATCAGTACTTAGTAGATACGCCTCATTGTAAAATCTCTCAGTCAATTATGGTATACTTATTTTGTAAGGCTTCAACATTTATTCCTTTGCTCTGGAACAATTATCATCATTTTTGTAACTCATCTTGTTACATTCATTAGCGTTCTCTACGTATTTTTGGTTCTCAGCTAGTTCTAAGCTTTCACCAGTCTTTTGCCTCTTAGAACTTTCTTGATTAAGTTCTTCTTCTGGATCCCTTTTTGAACTTCAGCTGCAAACATCGGGTAATTGCTTTGTGCACCTTCACTCATCTATTAGAACAAAGGTGTTTACCTTCCTCATTGTTGTTTTAAACAAAGTCTTGATCTCATTAAAGGAATAACCTCTCAACTGCTGTAGTGTATATCCAGCCATGTTCTTCAGATAATTAGACATTTGATTCCTTTTCTGATCTTTGGTCAGTAGTTTTCTTCTCTGCTCTTCTGCTCTAAGTCTTGCAAAATGTTCTTTCTTTCAATTCATGAGTTCCACAAAATAACTTTGACCTTTCTTCCAAGGATCTACTCCTTGCTCTTCTATTTCTTACTATAATTTAGCAAGCTAACTCCACAGTCTGTGCATCCATCATACTTGAACATCATCTCCGCATTCATCCTATGTTTGCACTTTACTAGCTTCTACTTCTCTTTTCACTTTCAATGCCTGGCTATTCATACTGACTCTGCTATGAAATCTCTTAGCTACAATCAGCATCATATTCCGATTGATCTTTCTTCTTCTTTGGTTTCTCAGGTTCAACCATCTTTTCCCTTTCCCGACTTTTGGATTAATTGTGGAAGGTACTCTTACTCTTGTTCCAGACTCACTAGGCTCTTGCATAGTTACTCCTTTTGCCTTTGATTTCTCACTCTTCATCTTCATAAGGGTTTAGCAATGGTGAGGTCTTCATCTTCAATAGGAGTTGTTGTTGTTGTTGTTATTGGAGGAGTACTTGGCTCAGCAGTACTAACAAATACACCAGCAATAGTAACTGGTGCACTGGCAGTAGTAACAGGTTCAACAGTAGTAATATTAATACTGGCAGTAGTAATTGATATACTAGCAGTATTAACTCCAGTATCATGACTATACCTCCCCTGAGTCTCTAAATCCTCTTGAAACCATGAAATCCCTTCATATTAATCAATTTCATTCCTCCCCTATTTGGATGAATCCTCCTTATCACCCAAACTCTTTTCAGCAGAAGACTCTATCCTAACCTTGAATAATCTCCTCTTGAGTTGTGGAGTTCTTGACTTCTTCTTACTTTCTAACTTCTTGACTCTCTTCTTTAACCTTTTAATTTCCAAAGCTTGAGCATCCTTTACATTCTCAAGTCAAGAATCCTGTCAGACAGTTTTGTACACATATCTATTAATTCCTTAAGTTCAATTCTTTCCTCATCACTTCCAGGTGTGTTAACTCCTAGAGAAGGTGAATCCTAGGAAGGGTATATAAACTCCCTCTCAGAACCTAGTCCTAGCATGTATCCCCTATGGCTTCTTGGCACCTGGTACTACCACCTGAACCAATTCCATGAGGAAAAGGAACATTAGGTATTGCCGTGGATTGGGTCCTATTTATCTTACCACTGCCCTGCTCTACATTTAAGCTAGTAGCAGTAGTGGTATCCTTTTCCACACTGTCTCCCCTCTCCTTATGGATAGTCTCATCTGCTACAAGGGTAGTAGGTCCACTAGACTGAGCATAACTCATGCCTACTTTGGTTTTCCTATGTTTTTGGGTCTTTTTGGGTTGAGATGATGATGCAACAATAGGGATTGGTTCTACATGAGATGGTAAAGTAGTAGTAGGTATGTGTTAGGGTTCAGTAGGTTGTCCTGATCCTTCACCCTCCACTGCTTGTGATTGTATCAACATAGTAGCAAACAAGGGTGTCACAATCCTTGAAAAATCTTTTCCTTGCCTTCTCATGTTTGCAAAAATCTTTTTAGTATAAGAAGGTGTATATATTCATCATTAAAAACTGTTGTAAGATTTTCAATTTGATTGTTCAAAAACAGTTCTAAAAACCTTGGATACATTAAAAACTTTTTAGAATTAGGATCCAAGTTTCTCAACATACCATCAAAAATCAATTTAGAAAAATTAAACTTTGTTTTTCCTTTAGGCCAAACATATAACTCTATTAGCTATATTAGTACCAAATTCATTCCAAGCAGTTGATTTAGAACTTAAACATTGTAAGATGGTATGAATGAGATACTTCCATTGAGGGGAAAAGAAAGATTTATAAAAAGTAAGTTTATCAGAAAGCTTTTCATACCCCATCAATTGAAGGTTTTCAAAAATCTAAGTGTTTGTAAGACAAGTAATACCATCCTCATCATTAAAGTGAAGATCTCTCCTCACAGATGATCTGTTCTTACTAAGTCCTTGCAAACTTTTGCACGTATTTGGTGTTTCATTATTACTTATTTGATCTTTCAGTAGACCAACAACAGCTCATATAGGACACATAGACAGTTGGACTTACAGTTAATGCGTACCTGATAGGACTAGCATTAAGAAAATCAACTATCTCTGCAAAATCATCATATCTTTTATTTTTTACCAATGTATGACTACCAAATTATGAAATCCATCAAAGGTTAAGTCGCGCATTGATGAGAATTGTGAATGTCGATGATAAAATCGAGTTAGGGTTTGTAAAATTAAGATCGTGAGAGTGTTTAAGAGTGATTACTTTGTGAACGAAAACAATTTTATAGGGAATTAAGCAAACCCATAGGTGAAGTAACCAACTAATTTATGAAAGACACCCTCAGCAGTTGTATCCCTAACGGTAACCTAGTAGTACTAACTTGGCCTAACATCATTAACTTTTTGCAGAGGCAGCACTAACTTTTTGCCTAACAGCATTAAGTCATGCCAGCAGAACTAACTCTTGAGTTACCAAAATAAACCCCAATTTTATCCTTGTAGTATGTCCAACCCATTCCAATCATCAATCTAATCAAACAACACCTCAGAGATTAAGCATTCCAATGCTAGCAGTCAAAAATTGAAAATGACTAACATCAAGTGCTTTTGTAAGTAAGTCTGCAACATTATGATTAGTGTGAATTATGATTACTGAATTAACCTCTTCTCATTGAATCCCTGATGAAGTGAATGTCTAATCTAATGTGCTTAGTCCATTGAGTGAAAACACTGATTCTTAACTATGCAGATGTGCTTTTCATTATCGATGAAAATCTTGGTATTCATGAAGTTGTATCCATAATCCAGCATTTGATTTTGGATCCATAACACTTGTCCACAACAATTAGTTGCAGCTACATACTCTGCTTCAGTAGTAGAGCTGGCAACTATAGTTTGCTTCTTGCATTGCAATGAAATTAATCTACTCCCAAGAAATTGACAACCTCCTGTTGTGGATTTCCTGTCTAAACATGTAGCAGCATAGTCACTATCAGAATAAGCTTCCAAGTTAAATGGTAAGTCCTTAGGATACCAAAGGCCCAATTTTGGTTGACCTTTCAAGTATCTAAAGATTCTTTTCACACATGAGAAGTGAAACTTTAGGTGTGACTTGAAAATCTGCACAAGCACATATCACAAAATTATATCAGGCCTTAAAGATGTTAAATACATCAATGATCCAATCATTGATCTATATAAGTGAACATCAACATCTTCAGCATTTTCATCCTTGAGCAATGGCTTTGAAGTCTCCATGGGTGTACTTGTTGTCTTCACAGTTGAAAAACCAAACTTCTTTAAGATTTCATCCACATACTTATCTTGACTAATAAAAATCCCATCTTCCTTTTGCATCACCTGCAATCCTAAGAAGAAAGTGATCTCACCCATAGAACTCATCTAGAACTTCTTGTGCATCAATTTCTCAAACTCAGTGCATAACTCCTTCTTAGTAGATCCAAAAATGATATCATCTACATATATTTGAACTAGTAGAATATCACCTTTGACCTTTTTAATGAACAAAGTCTTGTCTATTGTCCCTCTCTGAAATCCATTTTCCAATAAATAGGTAGACAAAGTCTCATACCAGGCTCTAGGAGCTTGATGTAGACCATATAATGCCTTTCTACCTAAACCTCTGTCAGGGAACTCTGGATCGTCAAACCCCTGGAGGTGTGACAGAACATAAACTATCCTCTCAATATTGCAATACCAAAATGGCACCACTCACATCCATCTGTAAACCACAAAGTTCATGAATGACGCATAGGCTAAGAACAGCCTAATTGCTTCAATCCTAGTAATTGGAGTAAAAACTTCATCATAATCTATTCCCTCTTCTTGAGTGTAACCCTGTACAACTAGCCTTGCTTTGTTTCTAACAACAATACCTCTCTTATCTTTCTCGTTCCTGTAGACCCATTTTGTCCAATGCCTCTTAGCCCAGATGGTAAATCAACCCAAATCCAAACCTTCTACAATTAAACTATATAAGCACACCTGTAATGCTTCATATCTAGCTTGGATCTGTTAATCTCGAATCACCTCTTGGTTCTATTTGTGATAAAAAAAAACAAGCAAATAACAAGTATGAAGTCATCAAATGAGTTCTCCCTTCATAAACATCACTAATAAACCCTTGTTCATTTGTAGTCTTTATCATTCTCCTTGTCTGTACACCAGACTGTACATCACCAATCACATGATCAAGTGAATAATCTTTATGAATTCTTATATTTGGAGTAGAAGGAACTGAATATGTGGTAGTAATGTTGCTCATATCCACTTTTGTTTCATCACCAAAGAAATCAGCATGTGTGGCTTCATGTGTGGCTTCATGTGTAGCATTATCTCCTAAAGAAAACATGTCTGGTTTAGTATTAATACTTAGCCCAGCAGTATTAACACCTTGAGTACTATTTTCAGGCTTCTCTTGATTAGAAATTCCACTTTATTTACATATACCTTCATCATCCTTCTTTCCAGCATCACTAGAAGGTTGTGGTTCACCATTACTGGCATTCTTTGAAGAAGAATCAAATAGTGAACCATCTTTCCATAGTCGCATCAAAATGTAGTCTTGGCTAGATCCTATCTCATTACTAGAATGACCTGCACCAATACTTCTCAGTACCTACAAAATCTTAAGTTTGTACCCTGCAACAACTGGCACACTACATAATTTCATTATGATTTGTTAGAACATCAATATCAAACAGCCACTTTAGTCCATCACCTGAAATAATAGGCTTATCCTCTAAGAACCTAATATGCAAGTTTTCTTCTACTTTCCTAGCTCTAATGTTGTATTACTATTCATTGAGTATCCAACAAAGAATCCTTCATCTGACTTACCATCAAACATGACTAATCTAAGGTATTAAGAATGGTAACATGACACCCAAATGGTCTCATGAAGCTTAGAGCAGGTGTTCTACCTCTAAACAGTTTATAAGGGGTCTTGTTATGAGGCTTAACTACTAATACCCTATTCTGCACATAGCAAGCAGTATTAACTGCTTTAGCCTAAAATGTAGTAGGTAACTTAGAGTTAGCTAACATGGTTCTAGCAGCCTCAATTAGTGTCCTATTTCTCCTCTCAGCAACACCATTTTGCTGAGGAGTTCTAGCTACACTAAATTCCTTCTTAATGCCTTTCTTTTCACAAAACTCACTCATAACTCTATTTTTGAACTCTGTTCCATTGTCACATCTGATTATCTTTACTTTCTTATCAACTAGATTTTCTATCTCAGTTATAAAGCTCTTAAGAATGCCACTAGTCTCATCCTTAGATGCTAAAAAGAAAACCCAAGTAAATCTGCTATAATCATCAGTGACAACTAGACAATATTTCTTATTCATTAAGCTGCTCACAAAAGTTGGACCAAACAAGTCCATATGCAACATGAATAAAGGCTGAGTAATAGAGTTCTGAATCTTGGACTTACAAGAGGCTTTGTGTTGCTTTCCCTTAAGGCAAGCAACACAAGTTTGGTCATTTTCAAAATGTTTTATAGGTAAACCTCTCACAAGATTTTCCTTAACAAGTTTATTAATAGTTTTAAAATTTACATGACCTAGCCTCCTATGCCATAACATTGATTCATCAAGTGTGGCCTTTGTAACAAGATAAGTTAAACTCTCTTTAGGAACAATATTCTTCATATCAACACTGTACATATTGTTCTTTCTAGGAACTTTAAGTAAAACCTAACTTTCATCAGCTAACTTAAAGTCAGGAGACAGAAAACATCCAGTGTCAGTAAAAAGAACACTGTTCTTTTTGTCACACATATATGAAACACTAAAAAGATTAAACTGTAACTCCTTGACAAAGTGCACATCCTTAAAATCAAGCTTACCAGTTTTAAGAGTTCCTTTACCAGTAATTTTCCCTCCTTTGGCTCCTCCCCCAAAGGTAACATATCTTCCATCAAATTCCTTGAAGTCTGAGAGATAGGACATGTTCCCTATCATGTGCCTTGAACATCCACTGTCAACATAACCTTGATCTTCTTTTTGTGGATGACCCTGCACATAAAAATAAGGAAATTAGTTTCCTTTAGGGACCGAAGCTATCATTGACTTGGATCTGCCTCGTGCATCAACATAATTATGTCTCTTCAAAGTAATTGATGCACTATTAAGTTTGGTACGTCTCCAAACCCAACATGATGAGGCCTTAACATCATTAACCTGATTTTCCCTAACAGCATTAACTACTGCTGAATTTGGCCTAGCAGTATTAACTGCTTTTGGCCCAGTAGTATAAAAGTTTCCCTTAGCAGTATTAACTTTTTGGCTAAATTTTTTGTTAGTTAATGCTGTTCTTGTTTGAAAGGGCCTCTTTACAGTTGATTGTGCTGATTTAGAAAAACATGACATTGGTCTAGCACTATAAACTGTAGTTTTAGGATGAGCAGTATTAACTGGCTTAGCAGTATTAAGTGATCTTAGGCCAGTTTTCATTAAAACTGCTCTTGGAACCATGTTCCTGTGAGCACTAGGGTGAGCCTTTTTAGCAGAATAATTGTAATTTATCCTTGTATAATTATTCCCAGACACCACCCTTTCCCTTTGATGGTAATTGCAGTTAGCCTGTACATGGTCAAAACTTCCACAGACAAAACAAGCTTTATTATACATCACAAAGTCACTTCCTAGCTGTTGGGACTTCTGATTACTCTAGTTTTTTTTATTTCCCCTAGGACCTTGTGACCTGTACATCTCAACATACTTAACTGGTTTCCTAACTGGTTTTTCTTGTTGTTTAGCTCTAACAAATTCTATCTTAGCAACAGTAGGAAAAATAGTTTTCTTCTCTAACTTATCATCTGACACCAACTTCTTAACCATTGGGGTATAAGGAGATTCCCTAACCTAATTAGAAGTATCTTCACTGACATTCTTCAAACTCAGGCTGTTGGAACTCCTCTAGACCAGAGTTGGACAAATCAAGGTTTGGGGGTGAAAATAATCCCCTAGGAGGAGGTGGAACAACATTATAGCTTGCAAGCCCCAGACCCTTTCTACTTTTATCAGGTATCTGACTTCTTATTAATTTGTCTAGACTCTTAGAAGCATTATCAAAATTTTCAATTTTAAGTTGATTGCTTTCTTTTTCTTGCTTAAGCTTTTCTAACTCACTTTTAAGCAT
>BQNB010027285.1:34035-57776 GCA_026074375.1 Tanacetum coccineum | reverse complement strand
AAACTATTTTTTTGTATTTTTAAAAATTATTTTTCTATTTTTTTATTGATTTTTGAAAATTTTAAACTAAGAAAAATGATAAAAATTAAACTATTAATGCGAAAAATCCAGAAAAATCACAAAAAGTCCTAAATGATGCAAGGAATTTAAGAAAAATAAAAGCAGAAGCCCAGCTTATCTAATAAGCTGGGAAAAAGTCCTAATAAGCTACGACTTTTATTAAAAAATAGAAACTCAAAAAGGTGTTAAAAGGAAAATGGAAAGAAGAGATGACAGATGAGCTATTGAAGCACAATGGTAAGTGAGTGTGTGTGTGAAGGCAAGGTCGTGGGTTCGAGTCCCAGGCCTTGCTTTTTGCAATTTTTTTTATTTTTGAAAAAGTTAAAAACAAAGTTATAGAAAAGATGAAAATAAGTAATTTTAATAAAAGCTACTATTATTGAAACTCAAGAAATAAGCTGGAAAATGGCTTAAAAGACAGAAAAACAACTAAAACTAATTTTTTTTGGCTTTTTCAAAATTTTAGAACTCAAAAAGCTGAAATAAGCTAAAACCTAAGAACAAAAAGCACTTTTATACTAATCCTAACCTAATAAGCTAGTTTAAATAGAAAATAAGCAAAGGAAAACAAGTCATAAGCTGAAAATCCAAATAAGCTCTTGGTACATTCTGCATACCAAACAGTCCAAATAGCTACTTTGGGCTTAAAAATTAGTACACAAATGGAACCTTATGAAAATCTAGCTTATACTACTAGAAAGCCTTACCTATAAGCTACTTAAAACAGTTCTCAAAAAGTATTTTGAAATTCATTTAAGCTGAGAAAAATCTAATTGAAAAAGCTGTTTATGCAAAATACTCTATTTTTGGTTTTTATGAAAAGATAGGAACTAAAATGCAGGCTAAAAAACAGATAACTAAATAAGATTTTTAAACAAAAATAAGCCCTAACCTATCTACTTTAGCCTATAATCTACTTGTGCACAAAATTTCAAAAGCTAAATCCTACTTTTACTTACTAAAAATCTAGATTGAAATTGGACTTTTTTTGGCTAATCACTATCTGATGCAGTTGACACTAAAACAGAAACCAAATGATGCAAGCAAAAGGACATTGTTTCAATACTCTAAAAACACTAAATCAAAAGCAAATTGAGTAAAAAGAACAGCTAGAAAAAGAGCAGGCATAAAGAGCTTATGGATTTAAACTTAAGTCCACAGATGCTAACTACTATCTATAAACTTGATAAAAACTAGATTAACTCTAACACAAACCTTAAATCTATATCTAAAACTTAAATATAAAGGATTAAAATGAACTAAAGTGGCAAGAACCCTTACCAGTACTAACTTGTGGTTAGTACTGGCTTTGATCCAAACACCCCTTTAGAAATTTTAAGTTCATATTTAGCTTAAGATAATGAGAGTAAAGGCTTATCATACCAAGACCAGATAACAACAAGCTTATAACACACCTAAATAACAGATTTCAATAAGCAAATAAGACAGAATCAACAAGCTAATAACTATGCTAATATTTTTGGTTTTTTATGATATTTAAGACAAAAGTAAGAAAACTAAGATCTAAGCTATCAATATTAAAAACGGATACTCAAACATACTTGATAAGCATTATAACAAGGAATTAAGCACAATTAAGCAAGTAATAAGCAGAAAATAAACAAATGCAATTATTAAGCTAAGAAACTTGAAATTTAAAGAAGACTTACAAAAACCTTAGCTAAACAAAGGCAATAATGCTCGAGGAGCTACTCAACTAAGCTCCAGCTTATTGAAAATAAGCTGGTGAGGTCCTGGAAACCCATCCATTTCTGGCTTCCCTTCCAACACAATAAGCTAAGGAAATTTGAATTGGAAATAAAGCATAAACAAAAACAAATTTATATTTAAGAAATAGCTTGAATTAAGACATGAAATGAAACTGAATTTTATTGAAAATTTAAAGGATTACAAAACTTGAAAAGGAAATTACATTTAAAAGAAAATAACAAGCTGAAAATTAAAAACTACTCTAATCTACTCCTACTCCTAGTTACTCCTAATCTGTGAGTGAAGAGCTTTATATATAGGCTGAGAGAGAAGCTTCTAGTCTTCAAAAGCTCTTTTTGATCTTGACCATTGATTCCCTCTAATCATTGGATAGTATCTTTCATTCATTGGATTAATTGAGTGAGTACACGGATTGCCAGCGTGGCATTCCGTGTGTCAGACCTTTTGTGCTTCTTTTATACTCACTTTAGTGCAAAATCCCTAGTCCTTGTATGTTTCTTTCTTAAGCCCGCGTGTCATTCTTGTAGGGATTGACCAATGGGAGCCTCTCATGACGTATTACTCTGCCAGCTTGTCTCTAGTCACTTGAATTGTAAGGCCACGTCCTCAATTTCCATTTGCCCTTTGATTTGAGTTAGTGGTAAATTGGGGAAGACAATGAATAGTAAAAGGGAAATATGCTCCCTTTTTTATTACTTTTTTATCCCATTTGATTATTTTGACCGGGGTGTTGGGAGGGTTGACTTGGGCTTGGTTTATGGGCCAGGTAAAAGGATTTTGGGCCATGGGTTTTTATTAAAAGGGCCGGGTTTGTTTTTGGGTTATTATAAAGGAGATAACGAGTGTTAACTCTTTATATAATAAAGAGTTAACACCGTTAGGGCTTAGAGACTATTTTTGCAATTTGGTTTATTTGAGGGGCTGATTTGGGGTTTTTTTTGGGATTTGTTTTCCTTTTTGACCAGATTTTGACTTGTTGACCAATGAGTTTTGAACTTTTGACCAATTGATAGCAAACTTCCGGCTCTTGTATACTCTGTTGTCCGTTACCAGTGTACGTGTTTAATCCAGGTTTTGGACCGTTTTTCATGATTTTTGCAATATCGTACCTACCATTCATAAGACAAACAAAAGCAATGTACAAGCGTTTTATGCACAATATTGGTCTTTTAAGGGTCATTTTGAGTATAAACAGATATGTGTTTTCAAACATATCATAATTTCCTAAACTGAATAGTTGTCCTTGTCTCAACCAATATTATATGGTCTAAACCAAAAAATACCTAAAAACCTCCCCAAACTAATCATTTAGGAAGTAGTAAAGGACTTTGGAGGGGTAGAGTTAAGATATCACTAGTTTTTAAACACCTTTTTTTATTTCATATATTATAAACTTAGAATATTTTGACTTTCGTTATTTCCTATGACTGTTAGAAATACCCTAGAACTAAGATGCATTTTCGATCCGAGAATGCAACCAAAAAGGAAAAATTACATCGTCCCGACTTTTCACTTGGCTCCAAACAAGCTTTAAAACGAAATCACAGCTAAATATCAGGTAAGATGTAAACATGCTTATATTTTGCAACTTGTGATCTTTTTACTCTCGGACCTTTATAAATTTAAGTGAATGTGCTATTTTGAATTTTAAACATGCATCAGTTGTTGCATAATACTATGCTTTCACGTTCCACCCGAGAGTTGAAGCCGACGATCATCTCCATGTAGCGACTTTTGTTCTACGGCACCATCCCAACCTATGCGGCTAATGTGACAAGATTTTGAACCCCACAGAGACTTGTTTCGGACTCAACGTCCTTAGGTTTCTAATACTCTTAGGTTCCCGTATATGCATAGCTTTATAATCGAATAGTTAAATTCAAAAGCATATTTGAAAGTAACAAAAGAAAATCTATTTTTAATTCCTCTTGATATTAACTTACATTTATGCAATTGTAACCTTCGGACCTTTTAGAAGGTGCTGCAACTTCGGTTCGTGATTTTTTTTTTAGCCCGGCAAGATGTAGCAATTTTTATCAGTCTCGGATTTTTTTTATTCTTTACTATGGGCTTTCCTTTAGAAGACTACCAAATCGGTTGTGAGCTGGCAGAGGTAGTAAACTTTTTATTAGCCCACAATTTCTATGTTTTATTTTTATTATCATATATATAATATTTTATTATGATTATTATTATTATTATTTTATTATTAATTTTTTACTTTATATAGAGATACTTCTTTTTGAAACAAGTCATGATATAAGTTTGAAGTAAGACTAAAATTTTTGCTAATATATTACATTAAAAATTGTTGATTTAAGTTTAATTTCAAAAAATAGCATGTTATATTAATCCGGTTTAGAGCTTATGGAGAAATAGCCTTAAATTTACATAAATGAGCTCTTTAAGATTTCCAAAATAACTCCTTGCTTAGCATCCTACTATTTATTAAACACTCTATTATTTTTCGTTCTTCGCGATAATCGCGATCGCTTAGCCTAAAAGTTAAGGAATAAGCTAGAGCTCAACACGCGTCGATCGGTAGATCATAATTTATTCTTAATTCTACCTGCATAAAAATTTAAATTTTTTGCTATTTTTCATATAAATCATATATTTTTGATGGAAAAACGGGTTACGTGAGAACAACGATCGCAGGCATAATTAAATCGCTAGATCCCCCCATACTAAAACTACACATTGTCCTCAATGTGAAACTGTCACCCTCATACTAATTTCAAGACATAATTCAAGTAATAAGGGTTTCCTATGCAAATCTAAAGCCATTTATTAAGTATGCTAAAGATAAACGTTAGTCGATAAGATTTTAGGATATCGGATTCCCTAAATGAAGCTGAGGATATGAAGCTCGACTATATGAATGGACAAAACCATGAGCACGCGAGTCTTCAAAATCCGGGTATCATGGACATAAAATCACAAAACACAAACCACGAGAAAAGAAAAAGGCAAGCCCCTTACATTAAATGTTAGAAAATAGATAAGAAGACAGAAACGCTTGTTTTTGTTACCTAAGTCACGAGCTTGACTCGACCCCGAATTAAGTTGTCCATGGGGAAGCAAATGGAAAAGAAAATCTCAATCGGGCTTTCATCCTATATTTGCCTTTAAACAAATTGAAAGTGTTTGTAAAGATAAAAATTGGTATTGTCTTTTCATTTATGGACTATATGACTTAAACTAACATGCTTTTATTCCGGTTTACTTAATCCTAATCAAGATGTGTGAATTCTCAGTTTGAATGAGAGAGCAAGCAAGAGGTTGTAGGTATATAAAAGAATGAGTCATCTAGGACATATGAGTATGCTTAGAGTGACAATGTGTAATTGCTCTATATTGAGGCGTTCAAGAATGCACTTAGCAATTTCTTTTATGAAAGAATATCTAATTAGGCTATTTACCTCAATTGATTCTTATGAAATGTTTCTTTGTAGAAATAATGATGATACTAAGTTTTAGGTTAATGTTATGTTGGAACTTTTGAACAGAGATTGACAAAAGGAAGGATGTTTAAATTGGTTGCCATAAGGCGCATCTTCCCAAAACTGAAGATTGGATCTAGGACGAACGGATTATCGATCCATGGATGGGTGCCAAATTTGGACATGATCATTTTTCCATTATTGCGGAGATGATGTTGACATTAGGTTATTAGAAAGAAGTTATTTAAGGTATAAGGGTTCTCGATATGAGTCTTTAGGAAATATATCCAAGCTTGCTTATAAGTTGGAGTACTTATGTGTTTCCGATGGAAAATTTATAAGTTGTCAATCCTACTTTGAGTGTGTTAAGTTTATTGTATAATTTGTCCATAGCTAATAACATAAAACATTTGAACACTTTTATTACCTCATTTAAACATCTTTTGTTGCTAAGTTGTGAGTTGCAATTGTATGATAATCTTGTTGTCTTGCAATCGATCTTCTGTTGATTTCCATGATAATAATGTAGGATGGTATAACATGTAATAGACTCAGAAAATTATCTTATGGTCATTTGATTGATATTTTCGTTATCTAGATAAATCATAATTCAATTACATGTTCATATTCAAATTTGTAATTAGATTCGATAGTGAGATAGATATCCTTGAATAATATCTCTCGTATTGAAATCTCTTACGATCACTTAATTTAAAGAAATAGTGACCAATAATTTGTATTTATGGAATATGTTCAATATTCCTCGTCCTATCATCTTGGTTAAACGGTTCTTCATTTGGGGAAGAAAAATATTATGCTTATTTTGTAAAGAGAAGTTTTGATGAGAAAGAGAATTTGAGTTTGGTTGTGCTTTAGAAATTGTTTGAGTAAAGTTACATATGTTGTGCATATTGCTCATGTTTGGCTTTTCGGAAGATGCAACTTTACCAGGTGCATTGCTAGGTAAATTATTGAATATTTTGGACAAAAATATTCAAGTCGTCGATCCTACTTCATTGTGTAGTTTTATACATATATTTGCCAAATATTTAGAACACAACTATTGGACAGGTTGGACTCTATATGACATCTTTTACATAAGTAGTGAGTTATTGATCTAATGCATATTCTTGTCGTCTTGGAAAAAATGATGTCATTATTTTATATCAATCGAGGTGTGTTGAGTTTTTTTATGTAGGTTTTAGATAATATCTCTTGTTACATTTTGAATATAATCTTTATAAGCTAGACCAAATAAGAATCGATTTCATTTGTCCATACTGAAAAATTGTCAATTAGATTCGATAATAATATCAATCATAATTTGGATAGAATGGAATGATATATATATATTTGAAAATCTCTCTTAACCCTCACGAACACTCTTTTTAAAAGAAACAAATAAAGATTTTCACAGTGTGTTTCATTAATCCTTAGACTAGTTGAAAGGTGATGAGGTTGATGAATATATGACAAAATAATTTCTTAGCTTAGATTGTATATATTTTGCTTTTTGGGCCGAAAAAAACTATTTGTTGTTATGTATAGTATGCTGTTTTTGACATTTTATAAGTGGGGAGATATAAATGATTTCTACCATTGTTATACAACACGCATCTTTTGTAAAAATACATATGTTATAAAAAGAATATAATTGTGTGTGTGTGTTGGAGCAATGCAAGCACAAGCAAAGTTTAAAAATACATTTTCTTTAACTTAATTACTAATGTATTGGCACAATCTTTTCTTGTGTTTAACCAACCCAAGGTCAAACAAGGCAAGACGATGAAAAGATTTAGACATCTTGCTGGAAGAAAGTTAACGTATTGGAGATATTTTGGTGACATGTTTTAACGTGTGATCTTATGACAACATTTTCTAACATACTTGACACACTATTGAACTCTCAATCCTAAGTAGGTTACTATACTCAAAATAATTTACAAGATGTTTATGTAACATTTGTAAATATAGCTATCTATGCCTATATGCAATGCACAAACAATTTTGCAACTTAACGCAAGAGATCTAGCATAATTCCTATTAGGCATGATTCGGAAAAACTAGTAACAAATATATAGCGTACATGGCACATGTGTTTAGATATATAAGTAGCTCAATTATAAATAGTAATGATTACTTATTAATGTCTATTAACAAAGTTAAAACACATGTAAACACACATAATCATCTAGCATACACATAAAGATATTCGTCGTTGTTTTGTGTATTAGATACAACGTTGTATACTTAATTTGATTTTATTTGAAAATAAAATAGTTTTCTCCCCATTTTAAAAATTAATCAAGATGAATATTTTGAAAAGATAAATACACCGTTTTTAAAGATACATCGACTAGAATTGTTTGACTTGAAAGAAAAGGTAAACTACAAGTTTTACGTCAAAACGAAACATAAAGTTTTAACCACTATGTAGTATTTTGCATTTCTGACTGACTTAAGTTTGGAAAAACTAATTTAAAGTATTTTTAAATGAAAGTAGACTCGATTACCTTTGAAATGGCGGGTGGCACTACTTCTACAGACTTACGGTTGATTTTATATGAATTTTCAAAGTTTGCCAAATTCTGATAAAACAGACAGACGACCCCAAGAAAGGTAACGGCTCCCAGATATATTAGGGGGTCGTCCTAACATTTAGGGGACCGCCACCAGTGACTTCAAAACACGTTTTTTTATACAAAATCATTTAGTGACTTAACTATAGAACACATGACTTTAAGAAGTTGTTCCCACACATAAATTTTGTGTTTTAGACATTATTTCTACTCTTAGGACTTAGAAAGACATATATTGACACTTCCAAGCTTTTTGAGAATATTTTCATTCAAGCTAGTATACGAGGTATATTTAACAACAAAACTAGTACGAATCAAGCATCAAAACATTTTTTATATTTAATCCTCCTTCATGGGTAATTTGATACATGGATCATACTCTCTTTTAAAAAGCATTTGTTTTGAAAACTAGAGCGACGTGGCTTTGATACCAATTGTGGAAACCATAGAGGAGGGGGGTGAATATGTTTCCAATTAAAAACTCTAAATCTTTATCAATTCACCAATCAAGTTTGATGCAATATGAGAAGTGTTTATTATAGATCTACAATTACAAATACATATTCTAACAATACAACCACACTCACAGTATTTACTACAAAGAACTACACAACCATAAATAACATGATATACACAACAATCCACACAATCATGATCACAATGCAAGTATAAAAGTAAAGCGATAAATGTAAAAAAAATAGGTAAAGCGAAAGGTAAAAGAAAATGCAAACTGAACACGGTGATTTATAGTGGTTTGGTCACGAAGCTCCTCTTCTCCCTACTTCACTCCCCGAGTATCCAACTCGAGAGTTACTTCACTAATCAACAAGCTCCTTTTCGACGGAGTAAACCTTATAACGTTCCTTATATTATTTTCCGACACTAAGCTAGATGTTCGAGTTCTTCTTCGGGTACAACCAAACCCGTTATGTTTTATAGCCCAACATAACAAACCTTGTGTTTTATGGCCTAAACACATAAACCACGTCGCTTACATTATTTTTCGACACTAAGCTAAATGTCGAGTCATAATCTTAGCTAGAATCAATCTACCACTTCATCAATGTATTTTGAGGGCTAAAATACTAACCAACACACAATCAACCCTTCCGAATATATACATCATTCAGATTACACATACTAAAAAATAAAGACATGGACTCGTTTTCTATGTAACAAATTGCTTACAAGGGACTAACTAGACTACATAACTTTGGATCTTGACGATGGCAGAAGTTCTCCTCTTGCACTTGAGGGAAGAAGGAAAGGATAGAAGATTGGATCACATTTAAACAAGATTAAACAAGTTAAATGATCAAAGAATTTAAAGATATTTAGTGAGATCTAGAAAGAGAAAGAACTGAAAAAATATGTGCAAAAGGTTTTGAAAATAGTTGGAAGTGATCCGTTATTTATAGAAGCTGAAAATCTGTCTGTCTGAAAGTGGCGGCCCCCAAATATATTAGGGGGCCACTGGGGATTTAAGGGGGTCGCCCCAACAAACGCTCATGTTTTTGTCTTCTTGTGGTGAAATATTTATCTGATAAAAATCTGACCTGTTTTATGAGGGAATATGGCAAGATTTGAATTTTGAAATAATTACCACATAAAATATAAAATATTTCTTTATAATTAAAAAATAATTTGTCTAATTAATTTTTGAGAAATTGTTTTGTTACATTTATAAAAATATAAAGTTTAAGACAAAAACTTATTTCTTTGATCATCCTACAAGTTTAATGTTGTTTGTACATACCTTACGTGATTTACGTCGGGTGTAGACAAATGTCCGTGTTAATGCAGACTTGAGACGTCGAGAGATGTTGATGCATGTATGCATTGATGATTTGTGATTACGGGGGTGTGTTGTGCCCCTTTACGTAAGTATTACAAGTCATATGTTTGTCATCACCAAAACATAAAGAGATCGTATAGATTAAATATCGTAATATTTACTAACATATATGTCTCTCAAGTTCTAAAAGATATTCATCTTTATAATACATAACTCAATATGATAAATCTAGTGATTTACCAAGGGAAACGTAGTCGCGTTGGTTTGGACCGACAATGTGCATCCTGAGTGTGCGCACATATAGGTATGTATATGCTTATTTATTTAGATGAAAATGTTACATTTGCACACAACTAAATAAAATATCAGAGGTTTGTTCTTCAGTTATTGGCAATTATGAGCTTATTTAAGTTCTCAAAAGCTCATGTCATAATATGTTAAGTAATTGCTAACCTGTTTTTTTGTGCCTTGCTGCCAACTCTTTATTTATATAGTGACATCTTTTTTTAGCTGGACAAAAAGTACTACATTAGCACAATTGTCTATTTCCTTTTTAGACATATAATGTATATGATGAGTTTTATAATAGGCAAATGAGTTGTATTTTTCACAATCTGAAACAAAACACACGCTAAATAATTCAAGAAAAACACGCCCGTCGCAACGCGCGAGCCGCAATTACACTGTTGGGTTTTACAATCTAATTAATCATATTAATTAACACAGATTTGAATTTTGAAATAATTACCACATAAAATATTTCTTTATAATTAAAAAATAATTTGTCTAATTAATTTTTGAGAAATTGTTTTGTTACATTTATAAAAATATAAAGTTTAAGACAAAAACTTATTTCTTTGATCATACTACAAGTTTAATGTTGTTTGTACATACCTTACATGATTTACGTCGGGTGTAGACAAATGTCCGTGTTAATGCAGACTTGAGACGTCGAGAGATGTTGATGCATGTATGCATTGATGATTTGTGATTACGAGTAACTTGTGCACTTTACGTTACGTATTACAAGTCATATGTTTGTCATCACCAAAACATAAAGAGATCGTATAGATTAAATATCGTAATATTTGAACTAACATATATGTCTCTCAAGTTCTAAAAGATATTCATCTTTATAATACATAACTCAATATGATAAATCTAGTGATTTATAAGGGAAACGTAGTCGCGTTGGTTTGGACCGACAATGTGCATCCTGAGTGTGCGCACATATAGGTATGTATATGCTTATTTATTTAGATGAAAATGTTACATTTGCACACAACTAAATAAAATATCAGAGGTTTGTTCTTCAGTTATCGGCAATTATGAGCTTATTTAGGTTCTCAAAAGCTCATGTCATAATATGTTAAGTAATTGCTAACCTGTTTTTTTGTGCCTTGCTGCCAACTCTTTATTTATATAGTGACATCTTTTTTTAGCTGGACAAAAAGTACTACATTAGCACAATTGTCTATTTCCTTTTTAGACATATAATGTATATGATGAGTTTTATAATAGGCAAATGAGTTGTATTTTTCACAATCTGAAACAAAACACACGCTAAATAATTCAAGAAAAACACGCCCGTCGCAACGCGCGAGCCGCAATTACACTTCTTAATATAGTAAGAGAACTCTACGAATACGGTAATGTTTTCCACATTCCTTAGTCTTGAAAATAGCTTTGACATCATCTTTCACATATTCGCAACGAATGCGTGAAGTATGAAATGTCCAGCGTTGGGTATCAATTTTTACAAATATTTTAGTTTAAATGTAAATAAAGAATCACATGTACTTAAAAAGTCAAATTTAATGTGTATGGCAAATCCAGTTGGATCACGTTGACATAGTCTATTTCAAGATTGATAGGTCAAAAACACCTGGTTTGTGGATGAGTTTATGATTATAATTTAAATTTAAATTTGAAGTTGTTTTAGGATTTGAATTTAAATTTAATATATGTGAGAGAATATAATATTTAACGATATATTATAATTATAAATTAAAATATAAATTAAAAAATAAAATTAATCATATAAAAAATAACAAAAGTAATAATAAGTGGATGGGAATGTAAAAATCTCACAAAGGTGGGAGAGAATTTCACATGGCTATATATTCTAATTCAAACCTAAATTCAATAATAAGATACTCACACCAAACAATATTTTTTAAAGTCAAGTCTAAATCTCCATTCAAATCCTTCAAAGCAAACGCCTACTTTAATCCAAACATCAATTTTTTAATATGTTGATATGTCGACTTGTTTGACTAACTTTTTACATGAAACACGACATGTTTAATTATCAATTTAAATGAAGTGACAAGAAATTACCATCACTTGTTTTTGTTTTTTATTTTTTACATTTGGTTTTCTTTATCTGTTACTAAGCGAGTACCCGCGCATAGCGGCAGAAATTCCTAACGGCAGATAGTTAACGATATGCGATATTGTGGTAAGTCTTTCGTGTAACGTTCAAAATAGAACGTGAAAAAATCAAAATAAAATTGAAAACGCTCGTAACATGCGATAAATTCTTAACATGTATCAAACAACATATAAAATCATTTAGTGAAATTGAAAGTGATGTTAATGCGAATGAATCTGTTAACTTAAAGCGGGTGGGTTTAGTTTCCCGTGCATAGCAACGAAATTTTGTAGCGACATATAAGTATAATGATATTTTGGTTAAATGCATTGTGTAACTAAAATATGATTGTAACTAATATGACTATAAATATCTGCCGTTATAAAATTATGTTATGATGCATGGGTACCGTCTATTAACTTTAAAATGTTTTAAAGTTAGATATGAAAGCATGTTATTTTACATTATATATCTTTCTTTAGTTTCATAGTGAATTTCAGGTATTCTATAAAATTTTATTGCTGCTTTAATGAAGAAATACAATCGGTCATGGAACACATTTTTTCATTCTAACAGATAGACTAGAAATTATCAAAGGTAGTATCAAAACAAATATAAGATCACATTTTTTGAGTCGAAATTTTGTGACGAGTCAAGCACGTGAAACATTTTCGGTTACGATTTTCCCACAAGAATACCACCATGATTTTCGGTCACACTAAAATATGTATTTATTTATATTATTTCATAAATTACAAGTTATAGTGGAAACATATCTTTTACTAATGTAGTTATTTAAATGCACAATCAATTTTGTGTCATTTTCTACATATAGACGAGTACCCATTCATAGCTACGGGATTTTATAACGGCCTATAGTTGTAACGATATTTTTATTAAGTGTTTTGTGTAACGTTTTGTGTAATCATAATATCACTATAACTATTGCCGCTAAAAAAACTAATACATCTCTATCCAGTGGCGGAGATAGAAAATACGATCACAAAGGGCAACGAGCATATTTTTTTTAATATAACTTGAAAGAAGTCGGGTCTAGTCAGATCGGGTTTGGTTTTTTTTTTCAACAAATCGATTTCGGTTCGATTAATGAGACTAAAAAGACTATTACGATGCATTTAACACTCCTTAATAAATTATATTATACATACTAAAGAAAATCATACGCTTTAAAATCCATTGTCCACAACATATACATATTTGTTATATATAGAAAAAGGAGTTGAGATCCTCAAAAAACAAAGGCCAAAAAAAAAACAAATGGGTTAATCCTAACCACTCATTTTTTCATCATCCACTTTCTCATCTTTTTCTTAAAACTCAAATATCTAGCAAACGATAAATCGTTAAACGAAAAAAAATACATCATCGCAACGAGTATTTTTTTTATCTTTCTATAGAGGGGCACTTGTATATACTTTCGACGAACTTTTTTCGAATTTTTTTTCAATCATGTCAGAAAAAATCTCATGAGATTTTTTGAAATCACATGAGATTGTGATACAAATCTCATGTGATTTTTTCAGACGTGATTGAAAAAAAACGGAAAAAAAATTCGTCGAAAGTATCGTCAACGATTAATTTTTAAATCTTTCTATAAGGGCATCTTCTTATACTTTCCGACGAACCTCTTTTTTTTCGAAAATTTTTTTCAATCAACGTCCGAAAAATCACATGAGATTTGTATCACAAATCACATGTGATTTTATGAAATCACATGAGATTGTGATACAAATCTCATGTGATTTTTTCAGACGTAATTTTTTCAGATGTGATTTTTCGACGAACTCTTTTTTCGATTTTTTTTTCAATCACGTCTTAAAAAATCACATGAGATTTGTATCACAAATCACATGTGATTTGTGATACAAATCTCATGTGATTTTTTCAGACATGATTGAAAAAAAATCGGAAAAAAAATTCTTCGAAAGTATCACAACGAGTATTTTTTTTTTATCTTTCATCGAGGCACTTTCTATATACTTTCGACGAACTCTTTTTTCGAATTTTTTTTTTCAATCACGCCTGAAAAAATCACATGAGATTTGTATCATAATCACATGTGATTTTATGAAATCACAAGAGATTTTTTCAGACGTGGCTGAGAAAAAAAATCGAAAAAAAATTCGTCGAAAGTATATAGAAGTGCCCCTCTATAGAAAGATGATTTAATTCTCGTCGCGATGATATGTTTCGTTTTGCGTAACGATTAACGGTTTGTGAGATATTTAATTTTTAAAAAATAGAATGAAAGTAGGTTTTTTAATTAAATTAAAATAAAAATTAATCTAAATCATTAGATGAAAATAAAATGGATGGACAAGATAAAGCGGTTTTTTTTTTTTTTTTTTACCATGTTCGAACTTTTCTCATAGAAAAAGAATCTAATGATACTAAATTAATAATATCCTTAATACGGAGCAATTGTTTGCACAATTTCACATACATTAATAAAATATGTTGTACATCACATGGCTACCCTACCACAAGTTACTTTATGTGTTTCTCCATTCTCGATCACTTTGTCACCTTTCACTTATAACTTTTACTCCTTATTTCGGTTGAGCAAAATAACCGGAAATCATTCGAAACTAAGGAGAACTTTGGTCGTTGGTCACTGTGAGTGTTGAGGGCACTCGGATATGCAGATTCCGACGGAAGCTGGGATGAACTCAGGCGGCGACGGCTTCCATTAACCTTAAAAAGTTTGTCAAAAACGCAATACCAATTCAGATATGTAAAATGTATATATCTAATAATAAAAACCCTTCAAAACATAAAATATATAGATCTCGGAATAGAAATCCTTATTGTTTTTGTCAAAAACGTTACACAAACTCATATCTGTCCATGATGGAGGATTTCGGTGCTGATGATATTCTATGTGAGAGTTTTAGTGAGGTGGGGGTCTCGGTTGTTATGAGGGTTCGTTGGGTTTATGGCGGTGGTCGGTTATGACCGGTGGTGGAGGATGAGAATAGAGAAAGAGATAAAGAGGGTTTGTGTTTATGTTTTTGGCAAAAAAGCTCATTCATTATTTATAACAAGGTTTGATGCCCGCGCTTCGTCGCGGCGCGCTTTATACATCTTGTATAAAGCGTTAAGAAATTTACATGTTTCTGTTACTAAATACCAGTAACAGAACATAAGTGTGGTGTGGGAACCGAAACATAATGAAAATCAACATAACATTAAATAGTAGATGTTCAATATACATAATGAGCTTGCAAAACAATAGTCTAAAACACAATATTCCATCTAGGTCTGCTCATCAGCCCATTCTAATGTGATATACCATGGCTTACCCATCCTGACATTAGTCTTCAGTGTATCAAATTTCCAGTATGCATCAACTCATGATGCTATTTAACTGGTCCTACCACAGATCACAACCACTTCATGTTACGGTTATGAAGATACCGCTTAGTGTAGTTCCTCTGAGCGCTTGCTTTGGGTCTTTCCACTGCAACTGCTTATACGTCTTGTGGAACACATGCTGCCTAATCCGAATTCCAACAGCAAGAAAAGACAGCCTAGTAACAAAACAAAAGGTAATGAGACTTGACTCAAATGATGAGCAACCCTTGGATTACCCATTTTGTCATAGATATAATAATATTTATATAAAAGATCTAATCGTTGCCATTACAACATAAAGTCTTGAAATCTTCAACAAAATATCCATCAACAACCTATTACACGCGATCTGCCACAGTGCCATGTCGTTAAGTTCACTAAGTAAACGTCCGCTTCCTGGTAACAAATTCCAATAGTTTATATTGAAAATTAAGCACAAGTTCCAATAGTTTATAGTGAAAAATAGGTTAACTACACGTTTATAGTTTATATTGAAAATTAAGACCAAAATATTCAATGACCAAAACTGGATAACTGTAGGTTAAACGACATAGCAAAACAAAGTTCACATGTACCCAGAAACACACTCGTATATCTGTCCTGTAACATGCGTTCTTTGACTACTCAACAACCAAATAGAGTTCATAAACGGGCAAAAACACAAATAAAAAAGACATCAAATGATCACTAATCTAAAATTCTTCCAATCGATAGGCCTCTCCTATAAACTAACAATTCACTAATATGCACTTAAGGAGTGTTTATGTCAGCTTATATGGCGGGCTTATGAGCTTATGTAAATTTGGAAATGCTTATACGGAGTAACTTATTGACTCACATGTACATATTTTGAGTTCTTAAAACAGTTCATATTTTAGTCAAAATTATCTATTTTTAAATGTTTATACGGATTTTTATACGTAGAATATATTGCATATCCATATCGAAGTTAAATTTGACTCTTAAAAGTCAAATGTTAGTATAACATATTAAGTGTTACCTTGTAGTTCCATGTGGTGTTAGATAAGTCAAGGATTCCATTCTTCAAACTGTGGAGTTTCACACTGGTTAAACCGGCTCCGTTCCATTCGTAAAATGGTCCTGCATCCTATTAAACATGGCGCGCACAATCATGTCGGATATGACTTATGAGACCAATAACTTTATGGTAAATGATATAGTTTTTTTAAGGTATTAATAAGTAAAGGTGTGATGTGTGCCTGATAGTTTTGAGGGTTCACTTCTAGTAATGTGGATAGCGGAAATCGATTTCTCGTTTTCTCTTTGTTTTCAGGGGTCAATAGAAATCGTTTTTCTTTATCAGTTTTAGAGTAACCGCAACAAAACTAATTCCATTATGTCACCCCCCATTTAAATTCTTAAATAATCATAATTTGACTAACACGCTGAGTTATCTAGTTACCAAAAAATCAAACTATTAATGTAAACCTGAACACTTAAAGGGGTGTTTGGAATTACCTGTTCTTAGCAGATACTTACAAACCATTTCCCGACATCATTGATGATTCTTCTTTGACTTGAAATTTAGCAAATACAACATGTTAGCCACTGTTTGTATTACCACACTTCAGCAATGGCAATGCCATGATTATGAGGAATGTATTACCACACTTCGCTTAGCCAGAGATGCAATGCCATTGTTTACGGGTGCACGCTTTTCCCTTGTCAGAATAAATATGTGAAGCTGAAGTGTGGTAATACATTTCGTGTCCAGTTTCGCCAATGTTAACTACAGATTGGGGGTGTTTGTTTCGGGTTATATTACCTGCTCATGGCTTATTTGGTTTTTGGCTTATGTTTCATAAGCTCACTTTGTGTGGCTTATTTTAAAGCTTTTAGGCTTATGTAGGTTCATTATGCATAATAAACTTGTATAAGCCGAAAAGTTTCAAAATAAACTACAAAAAGTGAGCTTATGAAACATAAGCAGGAAAACAAATAAGCCATAATCCGGCTACATAAGCCGAAAGAAACAACAAAATTACTAAAACAATAGCCACTCTAAAAAAGGAGTGTGAAAGACGCTCTAACAAACAGCCAAAAGATAGCTTTTTTGGGTGGGAAATTTGAAATGCTTGAACGTACCAAACGTCAGACAGCGAAAAGCAAAACTATGCAATGCCGAAACACTTAACATTATTATATCTTAATATAAAGTCGCACCTACGCGAAGTTGACTATCTACGTTACTATAGATGATGCAATATATAATACTAACGCCACGTACACCTTGTTTCAACAGCCTTGATGATAGTCCAACTTGAACAACAAAAATCGCTAAGGGGGTGTTTGGGACTGTTTATTTTTTCTGCTTATGCTCGTGCTAAAAAATAAGTAGTACTTATAACGGCAAGAAAAATAGTTTTAATTAAATTTAAAATAAGCACATGAAAATAAGCAGCCTCCGTGCTTATCAGAAACTCCAAACCCTAATTTCAAAATAAAAATAATTGAAAACATATACCTCAAAAGCCTTAGCTGCAAACATCAACCCCCAAATATTAAAGCTGCAAGAAACCCAAATTCACGTCCAAACAAACAATCGAAACCAAAACCCCAAATTTCATGTTCATCTCACAAAATCCCTAATTCTCAATTGAAAACAACCACCCTGAAAAAATAGGAAAGGAAGTTCAGAACCAAAAAGGAATTACCTGAGCAGCAAATCTTGATATACTTTGTATCGTGTGGATGCCGATTCTCTTACTAAAACCTTATAGTGATAGTGTGGTCTTCAGAATGCCGTCAAAATGGTCTTCTGCCTACAGTGTGGTCACAACATTATTACTTCCTCCATGAAGCCTAGCCTCGGTTAGAAGAGTCGGTTGTGTTAACCGCTGCTCGAAAACAAACACAACACGTGAGTGTACGAAAGAATTTCAAAAAGAAACTTAGAGATAAGAAAATTCCCATGTGTAAGAAACAATTCTATCCTTGAGAATGAGAGCAGAAAGTTTGGTTGTACCAAAATAGCGCATCACAGTGACGGATATTTTTGTTTATGCTTATGCTTATAAGTAACATACTTATAAGCCGATTTAAAATTTTGGTTACTCACATTAGTTTAATTTCAAACAACTACAATACTTAGATTATATAATAGATTGAGGAGGAGTGGTGGTCTTATACCTCAGTTCCACGCTTGACATAAATTTTATGCAACTATTCAACATGAGATTCAACATAAGCATCTCTTGCATCACCTTGGATACTCCCATCCCGTTTGATGGATCGTAACTTATCTAACAGATCCTCAACGCCTTCTAAATACAATTTCAAAGCAAAACACATTATTCATCATTAAAATTTTGTGTTAAATAGAGGTTTACAATATATCTAGTACAACAAATTTAAAACTTGTGTTAAGGTTAAAACAACAAAAAAAACTAACCACAAATCCAATTCTCTCAAGACTTTCATCAAACACCTAGTAGGCGCAAAACCTCTTTTCCTAATCCACATCAACTTCTTCAATAGGCAAAGTCTATCTTTAAAGCAACAATCTTTATCATACATTTCACCATCAGAAACGAAGCCGTAATTTTTTTTCAAATTCAAGATTTTTTTAAAATCCAGTTATTAAGGTAGGGTTTAAACACATTAAAAATAAATACATCATAAATTTAAAATTCGTACCGTCTAATCGGAAGAGTTAGCCGGACATGTAGGTGTATTCAGTTGTGTGTGAATGTGTGAAAGTGTGAAAGGACACGTAGCAGTTACACGTAATTTATTCTTCGGGTCGTGAATGTGAGTAATAAATAAAAACTATATATAAATGCGTCGGTCGGGTAGAGGGCGAACCAGCGGGTTCTGTTTTTTTCCGCGGGTTCGACCCATTCTCGCAAACCAAAAGGCATTAAATGCGTATTGGCTTGGATCACCGAAAGACGGTGACAATGAGTCTGCTATGAAGCCGGATACGGTAGCGGCGATCAAATGTATTGATCTTAATAACATGAGATCTGACTGTTTGTATATAGAGAGAGATAGAGAGAGAGAAAGATAGGTGAGAGAGAACGAGGGAGATGAATGAAAAAAAGATGTGGGCGGTGGAAGAGAGGGCGAGAAGACACGTAAGGCTTAACCCGAAAAGCAAAAGGGTCGGGCGGATTTTCATAAATGCATTTAATGAAAGCCTTGAGGGAAAGATCTTTCTCTTTATAATATGGGAAATGCTACATCCACTCCTAACTCACATAAAAACTTTCACATACACATGTGGCATGTTAGTTTCACCAATCACTATCTATCACATTTTCTTTTTTTTTCACTACCACTATTTGTTTAACACATATGAGTGTGAAATTTTTTTATATAAAATGTTTGTGAATCTAATATTCCTATTTATAATATAAGGTATAGTAGAGATTTGTTTTCATAAGTTTCAACCCTAACAAAAAAAAATACAACTGTTAATTATTTTTGATTAAATACTGCCATATTTACTCTGATTAAATAGTTGCCATGATTGAAAACTTGACATGTAAAAAAACCGAATTTTCAACTTGCCATAAATTAGTCAATCATGAGTCAATTGCATCAACTCGTCCTAATTCGTACAACTTTTATGCGTGAACATTAATTGTTTAAGTAATTCAGTTTTAAGTTTTTAAGTTTTTCAACTTTTGTATGAAAATACTTTATAGATATAGAAGATATAAATAAATGTGACACACAGTTTTAAAAAGTATAATTATAGCATTGTCAACTAATAAGATGCCACTTTTTTTTATGGTTGGTATATTTTTTTATCTTTGCGACAAACTAAAATATCACTCTATCCGTATAAAAGCATTTGTCTATCGATAAAAACACATCTTTTTAATTAGTAAGCATAATCAAAACTATTTCCTGTTTATTTTTCAAAATAACATTTTTACTTTTTATTAATGTGTTCATTGTTATATGTACTAATAACTTTAAGTGATATTAATATGTTAAATAAAATCAAATCAGAATGATCAATCTATGATTATTGTTGAATAATAGTTTGAAACAACATGAAAACCAGTCGAAATGGAATGAGTAATTTGCACAATTTATGTTAATTATGGGGTGTTTGTTTAAGCTTATTTGTGGGATTATAAGTTTATTTAATTAAGGTTTATATTTCATAAGTTTAATTTTTACAACTTATTTTAAGGTTTATTTACTTATATAATTAAGTTTATTATATCATAATAAGTTTATATAAACACATGAGAGTAAAAAACAAGTTTTTTAGCCTTACTATGTTTTTTTACCATGACAATATCATTCAAACTTATTTCGTTTTTTCCTTAATATATATTATATATATATACTCGATTTAAGTGTGATACGCCGTCGTTTTTGAAGATTTTTCATTGTTCATTTTGGAACAGTGTTCAGGCCATAGGATTTTTTTTGGGCTCTTATTTTCGGGCCGGCCTATTTGGGTTTTTTTTCTCTTCTTTTTTTACTTAGTCAAGATTTAAAGCACGAGTATAATAACAGGGACCATACAAGTAGGTGATAAAAAAATGGTCGAATACAAGTCAGCCCCATTGCAACGCATGGGCACATTCCTACTCAATATTCATTCAAAATCAATTCGGAAAAATATTATGGCCCGCCTTGGGTTGGCCTATTTAGTTTTTTTTTCTCTCATTTTTACTTACTCAACGTTTATGGTGCGCGTACAATAACGGGAAACATACAAGTAGACAACATAAAAAAAAACCCGTTGCAACGCACGGGCACATTCCTACTATTTTAACTATTTACGACTTTTCTTTGTAATAAACTTCAAAACACCCCTGGAAAGATCTTTGAATTGTGAACAAAACGAGCTCAATATTGTAATGCTTCTGACATACGTACGCTTTTATAAAAAATGTTTAATTTTAAAAAATATTAAAATTGCTAATAACTTTAAAATAAACGACGCAATAAAAAACCGATGTACGCTAAGTCAAAAAAAAATCCCAAACAGCAAAAAAAAAAAAAAAACCTTTAAACATGAGGGTCAACACGTAAGCCCATATAAAAAACCAAACTATTAAACATGAGACCGTGAAAATAAATTCACACAAGGAAAAAAATAACGCTACAGAGATCCAAAAAATAAACCCGCACAAAATAGAAAGAAAAAAAAATTAGTGTTCCGCAATAACGCGCGAAAAATTAACACCCCGCAGCAACGCGCGGGTAATCTTGCTTGTTTACACTAAGTACACGTGGTGTCAGAGCTATATAAAAAGAATTGAAGTAGAAAAACAAGTTTTTTTAGTAGTAAAGCTTTTAGTATATTTTAGCCAGCCTACTAACTAGAATTGTTCCCGAAACGGTTAAAACATGTATGAAAGGTTTAGGGAACCTATAATATATATGAAAGTTACTTATGTAGACCATGAGAGTAATATTGTGAAAAAAAGAGACTATTTTTTGATGAAATATCTTTTTAACTGAAAACACTCGTGTAATATTGTTAGGGAGGTTCACGAGTACAAGCTGTTGTTAACCTACGTCCCACCAAATGTGATACAATACCGAAAACTGAATTTGGCAACTTTTTGTAAAGCAACTCGTGTATGATTTTTAGGCTGGACGGAGTGGGAGTAAACTCACCTAGGTGAGTTTACCACTCACGCGCAAGTGCCACCCCGGTGGTAAAACTCACCTAGGTGAGTTCCATTTCCATGGTGAGTTTGGGGCACTTTATGTGTCAATTAGATGAGAAACTCACCTCACGGTGAGTTTATTTTTGTGGGCCCAACTTTTTTTATTAAGTGTTTTTTAATTGTTTGTGAATGTTTAGGCATTCAGTGTGATATATCATTTATAAAGTGAGCATTTTAATAAAATGTGAGTTTTAGTTGTAAGGTGAGTTCTTATTACGGTTGAAAGGTGAGTTGTAAGGTGAGTTTTATTTGGAGAGAGAAAACTGATGTGGCGCTGACGTGTCAGGTGAGTTTCTCACCACCACTCCATCTAGCCTAGGCATGGTTCACGAGTGAATTTTGGGATGAGGAAAAGTAGAGAGTGCATGCCTTAGGATTTTTAGCACGATTCACGAGTGCATTTTGTGTTTCAAGTGACTCACTTTGAAACACGATCTCTCATTCATATTAACTATATTTTGGACACTCTTTAAGTCGTTGTGAAACTCTCTTCAAGAAGAACTCAAATCTACTAACCAACACGCATATTTACAACATATACATATATTAAATATTGTTCAAAGTTTGCAAATAATCATTTTTGCATCACATTTCGTGCTTCAAGTGACTCACTTTGAGACACGATACCTCGTTCATATTAACTCCATTTTGAACACTCTTTATTTCATTGCGAAGCTCACTTCAAGCAAAACGCAAATCCTCTAACAAACACAAATATATATAAGATAAACATGTATTAAATGTGTCCAAAGTTTGCAAATAATTATTTTTGCAATACATTTTTAACAACTAAAACCTTAACATATCAAAGTTAATAAAATCGGGCGCAGGCACTAAAGATTCGCTGGTAAACCCCTCTTAAACTTTTACGCGGCTTGCTTTTTGAAAAAGGTGCCAAATTTAGTTTCGATATTGTATCATACTTGGTGGGACGTGGGTTAACAACATCCATACACGTGTACTCATGAACCCTAACAGTATTAGGACATTTTCAATGCATTAGACTATTTTGGATGCAATAGAGTGGGGCAAATTGACTCTTATAGTTTCATACTTTAATTTTTTTATCATTTTGAGTACTCTAAAATTTTATACCATAAGTGAGTCACTGAACTTGAGATTTTATACCATTTTAAGTACTCTTTTAATATAACATATGCGTTTTCGACCGTGCGTTTCCTCCTTTTTCGACCGTTTTCACCGATTTCGTTTGTTTTCGACCATTTTCATCCGTTTTTGCCTGATTTCGACAGTTTTTGACCATTTACGTTCGTTTTTGACTGATTTCGTCCGTTTCGACCGATTTCGATCGTTCTCGACTGATTTTGTCGGTCTTCGACCGTTTTCGGACGAAAACGATCGAAAACAGACGAAAACGGGTGAAATCGGTAAAAATCGGTCAAAAACGATAAAAAACGGATGCAATCGGTCGAAATTAGTCAAAAACGGTCGAAAGTGGTCGAAAACGAACGTAACTGGTTGAAAACTGTCGAAAACGGATAAAATCTGTCAAAAACGGCTGAAAAAGGCGGAAAACGAACCAAATCGGTCGAAAACAGACGAAATCAGTCGAAAACGGTTGAAAACTATCAAAAACAAAAGAAATCGGTCAAAAACGACGGAAAAAGGCGAAAAACGGTCGAAAACAGACAAAATCAGTTGAAACGTTCGAAAGCGGTCGAAAACGAACAAAACGGGCGAAATCGGCCGAAAACAATC
>BQNB010027285.1:20285-31617 GCA_026074375.1 Tanacetum coccineum | reverse complement strand
ACCGGTTGAACCGGCCGGGTCAACCCGGTTTTTAAAACATTGGCATAGAGTGTCAAATTATTGCCACGTCACATTACACTCTTCTATTCATCAACACCCGTAATGCATTAAACATTGCAGAAGTTTAAATGATTTTCCAATCACCTTGTCATTTTATTTACATGTAATTAATTCATTACTGTATAATAGTAGAATAAAGACAACTCTAAACCAATCATGTCCATAAGAATAAGAGGTTATTGGGCTCAATGCATTAAATATGTATAATTTAGGGTGCGTTAGGTTGGAGAGTTTATAGAGGGGGTTTTGGGTTGAGTCCAAAAAATGGGTGTTTGTTTGACATGATCAATCTTTTCAAAACCTATTTTTAAGGGTTTTCATAATTCTTACCTACTTGGTAGGTTTACTCAAAACCCGTGGGACTCACTTCTCTTCTCTCACTTACTTAACTAATTTAATATTTAAACAATAATTTTTATTTAAATTTTATTATAAAAAATATATAAACAAATTTAATTTCTCTCTCCTAAACCTACACCAAATCCAAATCCTAAACCAAATCCAAATCCAAATCTAATCCCACTTATAAACCAAACGGGCCCTTATATCTTTGTTCGTATATTACTAGGGGTTTTTATAGCTTGTGCCTTAAGGTACAAGTTAAAGAAGACCTCACAATCTGTGTGTCACATTCTGAATAGCCAGTAGTCATTTAGTGGTCCTCATCAGACCACGCAATCACTGACTGGTCATTCAGAAAATGACACGCAAAGAGTAACACCCTTTTTAACTTGTACCTGTAGGGCAAAAATCCTATTACTACTTTGTTTAGAAAATGCTCCTGACATGGCAATTCTACGATGGATTGATTGGTAAATGAAGTCTCTTATATACGTATGTCATGTGGCCCATTGTAGATGGCTTTATATGAATGTTATTCAGTCCAAAAAGGTATTTCACAAAAAATAGTATTTTTTGCGCAATTAATGGTCTGCATCAATGTTTTGAAAATCGAGTTTTTAATTGACTCGGTCGAGTCACCGGATCAACCAGTTCGATCATCAGGTCAACCCGGTCTTCCACAACTAAAAAATAAAAAATATTTGCAATGATAAAAAAGGTATACATAAAATCATTAATATCCCATATATTAAGTCTAAAAACAATTTCCAAAGAAATATAAAAGGTAAAAATAAAATTATGTCGCAAGTATATAAAATTAACTTGCTTTATTTGTAAAAAACACGAAAAAATTAAAACTCGTTCGAGTCTCGAAAACCGGGTTAACCCGAGTCATTTCAAACCCGACGAGTCTAACCGAGTTTCGAAAATATAAAACCCGATTTAATTTAACCAATTTTTTCGATCAAAACCAATTCAACCGGTTGAACCGGCCGAGTCGAACCGCCCTGCTTTCAAAACATGATTGCACATTATTATTTTTATGGGTTGATATTAAAATGTTAAAAATGTGTTAAAAAGTTAGGACCCACCTAACGCCTGCTTCTCATCAAAATCCCAAGTCTCTCTCGCTCTACTTTATCCTCTCCTCCCCCAAACTCTCATTTCCCCTTTCACTTCTCCGTTTTCTCCCTAATCTCTCTCTCTCTCTCTCTCTCTAGGGTTTAAGCGGCTGCGAGAACGATTATCAACAAAGAAATGGCCACGTCATCAACTCCTCAAATCCACCCACTCGGCTTCACCCCCTCACTCAAATCCACCAAATCCATACTTTTCGGAAAAGGCCTAACAAACTCCGTTTCATTCTCACATAACAGAATCAACCGTCGCAACGGTGCTTTAAGAGTCGTAGCTGAAAAAGTTGTTGGAATTGATTTAGGTACAACCAACTCAGCTGTTGGGGCGATGGAAGGAGGTAAGCCGGTTATCGTAACGAACGCGGAAGGACAACGGACTACGCCTTCGGTCGTTGCGTATACGAAAAGCGGGGATAGGTTGGTGGGGCAAATTGCCAAGAGACAAGCGGTTGTGAATCCTGAGAATACGTTTTTTTCGGTTAAGAGGTTTATTGGGAGGAAAATGAGTGAAGTTGATGAGGAGAGTAAGCAGATTTCGTATACGGTTGTTAGAGATGAGAACGGGAATGTCAAATTGGAATGTCCTGCTATTGGGAAGCAGTTTGCTGCTGAAGAGATTTCCGCGCAGGTATAACTTTATGCGTTTCTAATTAGGTTAGATTGTCAATTCACTCATTGAATTAGTAATTAGTGGTTGTGATATGTGGTTTGTAAGCTGTTTGTTAATTTTTTATGTCATAGGGATAAGTTGATAATGAGGTAATGTTTATTGTCTAGTGTATGTATTGATAATTGGAGTTGTTTTAGCTGGTATCGGACTGCCGACTGACTGTTTGACACACATACAAGTAGCTCACACTGACTCTAGAGTGTTTGATATATCCTTTGCTTTGCGAAATGAAGTAGGTCACACGGACACTAGAGTGTTTAATATGTGGTCTGTTACGATTAAATTGACATGTATATTGATAATTTTAGTGTATGTTTGGATATTCGGCGGGATTGGGTATGTTGTTGTTGTTGTTGTTGTTGTGTAGTGTATGTTTGGATAACCGGGTTTCTTTTACCTACTATTTTACTTTGGATTGGTTATTTGACACAAACATACTTAACTACTGACTAGAAGAAGCTGATTCTTGCTACTTGGAGTCACAAAACTACAGCACATGTATAGGAGTTGATGTTGTTTGGATATGTGCTTTTGATAGTGGTTAATTGATTTTGAATATAGCTGGATGTAAGGTGTTTGGGAAATTTTGATTTATTTGAGGTTGTGGTGAATAAAGTCAGTGTGTGCAAGTGATTTTACTATATACTTTGGTAATAAGTTCTGTTATAGTTTGCTTTCAGTATGATCTAAATTGATTATTTGACCGTAGGTTACTGTGACATTAGAAACTGCTTCTTGCATTTTAAATACAAAATAATCTGATAATAAATTTGAAAAGCACATATAAAATGTCTTGGAATTTGAAAAGCACAAATAAATTGAGTGAAATGAATATGAACACAACTTGGTATATATAAATGTACCTAACCCTCTTGTCAAAGTGTCTAAACTTGCACAAAAGTTTTGATGTTTATTCTGTATGTGGATTATTTGCTATTAGGGGTATTTATATTCGCTGACTTGGTATCTTTGGTGTTCCGTAATAACCAGGTTTTGAGAAAGCTTGTTGATGATGCGTCAAAGTTTCTGAATGATAAGGTCACAAAAGCTGTTGTAACAGTTCCTGCTTACTTTAATGATTCACAAAGAACAGCAACGAAGGACGCAGGTCGCATTGCTGGCATAGATGTTCTCCGTATCATCAATGAACCTACAGCTGCTTCATTAGCTTATGGTTTTGAAAGGAAGAACAATGAAACCATATTAGTGTTTGACCTGGGAGGTGGTACTTTTGATGTTTCAGGTGAGAGACTTGGAATGGTCACTTTTTACTGTAATATACTAACATAAATAGTACATACATTAGGTCACTATTTAGTAAATACATGCTTTGGTGTCTAGTTCATCCTGTTGCGTTACTTTTTAGTACGTTGGATATGTGCAGCTGTGCTTACTCAGTTGTGCATTTACATCACATTAAATTTGTACCAAGTCCTCTTGCTTTTTTTAGATTCATTTCGATTGATCATTTAGCTCACTTTGTTTCTGTTTGCCTGTCTGTATATTGGTTGCCTATCCCGGCTTTTAGGTCTTTCCAGTTTAAATTTCATTTTGATGATTCATCTATCTCGACATCTTTGTAAAGTTATTAAACATGTTTCTCCTCTAATTTGTTGAATGTAGTCCTTGAGGTTGGTGATGGAGTATTTGAGGTGCTTTCTACTTCCGGAGACACACATTTGGGTGGTGATGATTTTGATAAGGTTAGTGTCGTTAAGAGAAGATAGAAATGTCTATATCTTTTACATCTTTTTGTTTTACGCGTGTTTAATACATATTTTTATAAACATGTGTAGAGAATTGTCGATTGGCTAGCTGCAAGCTTCAAAAAAGATGAGGGTATCGATCTACTAAAGGACAAGCAAGCTCTACAGCGTTTGACTGAGACAGCCGAAAAGGCTAAGATGGAACTTTCGACGTTGACACAAGCAAACATCAGGTATGTATTTCTAGATGTGTATTTTCTAAAAATTATGATTGTTATGCCTTTCTGACAAGATCTTGTTTCTTGTTTTCTGCAGCTTGCCTTTCATCACAGCCACGAATGATGGCCCTAAACACATTGACACCACCCTTACAAGAGCCAAGTTTGAAGAACTATGTTCAGATTTACTGGATAGGTACGTATATATCTAGTGCAAGCTCGACTGGCTTGATGGAGTATGTCTCCTTAATATATTCTTCTTGTTGAAAGACGCTTTCTTTTTAGTATTTAGATTTTAGAACTGACATTTGTGACCCAGTTTGCTTTTGATTGGGTCAAATTGATTTTTTAATATTTAACTGGATAAACGGGTAGGATTTAGAAGTTTTAGATGAAAACTGAAACTTGTCAAAGCCTCTGGAAATTGCCCAAATTTTTATTATTAAATCTGTTGTATTATTTTTGAATTTCTATAGTATATGTAGTTGTTAACACACTTCTATTTATAGTAAAATTATAGAAATCCGATGGGTCCCTCTTTCTAATTTTTTAACTGTTCTGAAAGAAATGACGATGAAGCTGATAAGTTTGGTTGTTTTGTTCAGGCTTAAAAGACCTGTTGAAAACTCTCTTAGAGATGCAAAGCTGTCATTCAAGGATCTTGATGAAGTGATACTTGTTGGTGGTTCAACACGTATTCCGGCGGTTCAGGAAGTTGTCAAGAGTCTGACTGGAAAAGAACCAAATGTCACCGTTAATCCCGATGAGGTTGTAGCCTTGGGTGCCGCTGTACAGGTATATTGTAATTATAATCTTAGAATAAAAAAAAGTAGTTTAAATGTGCTTGCGATATCTGAAGTTGTAATAGTCATGTGTCTGAGTGCTTGAAAAATTCTAATTGTTAAAGAAATTAATAGAAACAGTGACAAAATGATATATTTCTGAAAAGAAGTTGGACGGTTTGTGAGTTGGAAATAAAAATTAACTGAACCGGAACCTGTTTATCCAAATAGTATAAATTGATTATTTTGATTTTAATTCGCAGTTATGGGATAATCATTTCCAAAATGCAATTCCAAAAACCTTCATCATGCATATGATTTGGCAATTTGATTATTTTGTTTATTTTCAGGCTGGTGTTTTGGCTGGAGATGTGAGTGATATTGTTCTACTTGATGTGACACCGCTATCCATTGGGCTTGAAACTCTTGGTGGTGTGATGACAAAGATTATACCTAGAAACACAACTCTCCCCACCTCCAAATCAGAGGTTTTCTCAACAGCTGCTGATGGTCAAACAAGTGTTGAAATTAATGTTCTACAAGGTGAGAGAGAATTTGTTAGAGACAACAAGTCTCTTGGAAGCTTCAGACTTGATGGAATCCCTCCTGCTCCACGTGGAGTTCCACAAATTGAGGTCAAGTTTGACATTGATGCCAATGGTATCCTATCTGTCACTGCCATTGATAAAGGCACAGGAAAGAAGCAAGACATCACCATTACTGGTGCCAGCACACTGCCAAATGATGAGGTAATAAATGTTTTCTAATTATTCTTGAGAAGCTCACTGCATTATGTAGAGCTATTTGGCTAGGGTAAAGTAGGAGCTGTTTTACTTCTGAAAGTTGACAAAATGGCAGGTTAATTTACATGTCAAAGTGGGTTCGAATCAAAATGAGTCTGGTTCAGTGATTTTCTATTTTTCTGTAAACAGTTCGTTTGTCGTATATGGTTTAACAACTTGACCATTGATAAGGCACAAACTTACAACATTAATTTAAAGCAAGAAACTTCAAAAATTAGTGGCCATTGGTAACCAACTTTCGCTCAGTTTCTAGTTATAGGTAACTATCCTTCAAAGTTTTCTTTTTTGAGTAGGTCTTTGTGCCTGAAACTGGTTAATTTATTCATCTACATCTAATGCTACTTCTAAACCACCACCAAATGGCCTAGTGGTAAGGTCCTTGGCTTTCAAACAAGAGGTCAAGGGTTCAAACCTCGCTAGGTGTGTGTACATTTGTGGGTGGCCAGGGAAGGGTCGGGAATGGTCCTGGGATTAACCCGGTGAGGCCGCGTACAACTGAGTTAAAAAGGCTCGCCCGCCCTGGGTAACCTGTAAGAGAAAACCACGTTCGTTTATCTAAAAGCTACTTCTCTAGTTATCTGCATTTGGTTTTCCGGTCTCCGAATACCCAAAATAGTCTTTTTTATAAGTTTGTAACCTATCTAGGACAGATAAGAACACCATACCACCGAGAATAGAAGTTTAAGGAAAGTTAGATACCTTTTTGTCCACTTGGCTCTTAAAACTATAAGGTCGTTTGTTATAAGCAAAACGATTTGGAAAATCTAAGTATTTGAATACATGTTACGCTACTTTTGATGCCTTTATATATATACATACTATTCTTCATTCGACTTAAGTATGGCCTGTGTATTAAAGCGATTTTGTTATTTAACTTGTTTGATCTCATCAATAAATGTTACCCGAACTGACCATTTTTTTGTAAATTGATATATATTGACACCATGAGTTTGTTTGTATGAACCAAAATAACTGATGCATGGTACTGTGATTAATTTAATGCATAGGTACAAAGAATGGTTAATGAAGCCGAGAAGTTTGCAAAGGAAGACAAGGAGAAGCGTGACGCCATAGACACAAAGAACCAAGCTGATTCAGTGGTTTACCAGACTGAGAAACAGTTGAAAGAATTGGGAGAGAAGGTTCCCGTCGCTGTTAAGGAGAAGGTCGAGGAGAAATTGGGATCTCTCAAGGAGGCCATATCTGGTGGCTCAACACAGACCATTAAAGATGCTATGGCTGCCCTTAACCAAGAAGTCATGCAGCTTGGCCAGTCACTCTACAACCAACCTGGTGCACCAGGTGCCGGTCCATCACCTGGCGATGCCCCTGGAGCCGAGTCTACTGAATCATCAGGTAAGGGACCAGAAGGTGATGTCATTGATGCAGATTTCACTGACAGCAAGTGAGCTATATGACATTTATGATTGAGGTAGTATATGTCAAGATTTTTGATCTGGCCATTTCTGTTGAAGTTGTGTATAATGGTTTTTCTTTTGCTTGAATTGTTCGCCTTTTTCCTTATTTTTTATTCCACTTTGATGCTTTAGATATAAAACTATAAAAGAGTACTATATAGTGATAGAGGATTTCATAGTTAGAACCTTTGGGACTTGCTCTTTAATATTATCATAATTTTTGCTCATCTGAAATATGCAATGGATGTAACATTTGGCTGATAAATCCACGGGGTTCACGGGGTGCGAGTTCATCACCACACACACATAAACGGGGTAAAGTCTAATCTTTTGGGAAAGTTGGGTATCAGAGTTGGTGTTTTGCACAAGTAATTAGAAATGAGTCAAATGATCCTAAATAATCTATAGAATGGGCAAATGGCTACCTCTAATCATGTATAAGTGAGGATCATGATGGAATGAGTGATAATTCTTGACAGGATTAGAATCCTCTCAAGTTGAGTCAAACATGATACATCTTGTTACTCCAATCCCAAACCAATACAAAATTAGTTAAATGTATCCAACTTTTTTTCTTAATAAAAATCAAGGACACTTTTTTTTTCCACCTCACTAAAAACAATAACATGTTCAATCATGTGTTTGCACAACTTGTGAGATCTTTTTCTTCTTGACATGACAGATGGGGGCTGTAATGGTTGGGGTTGGGTGGGGGGGGGGGGGTGGGTGTTCTGGGGGGGTTGGTGTTGTTGGTGGTAGTGTTTGGGAGTGGGGTGTGGGGTGGGGTGTGAGGGGGGTTGTGTGGTAGTTTTAATAAAAAATGTGAGGTTTCGGTAGGGTCGTGGGGGTGGGTAAAATGGTGGGGTGGGGGGGTGTGCTGGGGGGGGGAGGGGTGGCGGGGTAGGGGATGTGGGGTGCTTTCTTTTGCTCATTGATCACTTGATGCCATCACTTGAACTCACAAGTTTAATTGTTGAGATCATCTTGTTATAACGGATTAGAATCCTCTCAAGTTGAGTCAAACATGATACATCATGTTCACCAATCACAAATTAGTTAAATGTATACAACTTTTTCTTTTAATGAAAATCAAGAGCCCACTTATTTATTTCCCCTCACAAAAAACATAACATGATCAATCATGTTTGACCACAACTTGAGAGAATCTTTTTCCTTCTTGACATGACATGTATGCAAGGCAATTCAAGTAGTAAGAACTAAGAAGTACTCTACATGAAGTTATACTTGTGCCAGAATGGTCTACAAAACCGATAAGAGAGAGTTCTGTGCTGGTCAAACATGTTGACCCGAAATCAACCAATGTAACCTGAATGCAAAGAAGTAAACAATTGAACCTTCTAAAATATGCAGCTCCCTGAGGGCGCGTTTCGTAGAAAGCGTGGAGATGGGAGTTTCTCTTGCAACCGCAATATAGAACTGAATTATGAGAATTCTGTTAAAATTCATTTGTTTTCTAACAATAGAGAAATTGACCAGAAAAATGACTTGAATTCAATTATTTTGTTTGGTCTGTAAAATCAAAGAAAGGAAAGTTGATTTTGATTACATTTTTCACATTTTTTAAAGGGTTTTTCTAATTTGTGCCATAAGGGCACAAGATAAGAAAGTAAAAAAGTAAAAAAAGTACACAGAGACTCGCATAAATGTACAAATAAGTACTAAGGACTCATAAATATTGTGGGTCCTTGAGTACTTTTTGTACTTTTCTGTGGGTCCCGACCTTCTTATCTTGTGCCACCAGGGCACAAGTTAGAAAAACCTTTTGTAAAAACTATTTGTTATAGTTATGCCCGTTGCATGAGTGTGAGGCAATTAAAAAGACGAACCTATCAATATAATAGGTTGTTGAATTGGGTCAGATACTTGCTAAAGGTTGGGCACTACTAATTTGTTCGGGCCATGTAAAAGAACCCACGTAGCGTTTTCAAGTCATGTTCGATATGAGGGATATTTCTTGAGCTCCACCATTTTTTTTACATGTATATAAAGAAAAAAGGCATGCATTTAAATGACACAAAATTTTGAGACCGAGTTCATTTACGAGAATTTACACTAGGTGGCAAACATTCACCGGGTTCCCGTGAACCACCTAGGTCCGCCCCTGTGAACCACCCGACCCGAAGCTAACCCTTACTCAGTTGCAATCAGGGACGGATGCACTTGTAAGGTGGGGGGTGTTTCCCCACCACAAAATCAAATTGCCCCCACCTTGAAATGTAAAAACCTTATATCTTTATTTTCATCTTTGTGTGTAAAACGACTTTTGTCAAGAATTTTTTTTTCACCCCCCCCCCGTTCTCTAACTTCTTGGTTACGCCACCGGTCGCAATGCAAGTAATATATTGAGCCATTAATTAACTCCTAAATCAAAGGGTACATTAGCTGCTAGGCCAAACAACAAATCAACAACCCTTGCGTGTATACACATGGGTATGTTTGGCGAGATGAGTTGGGGTTGGGGTTGGGGTTGGAGCTGGAGCTGGGGCTTATATTATAAGCCGAAATTGAAATTTGTATTTTTGTAAACTTGTTTGGCTAATGGGCTAACGCTGAGGCTTATTATTGCAAAATTACTAAATAGATATTTTTGTGAATAAATAAGTAATTTACAGCACAAAAGTCTCGGGCTAAAGTTTTTAGCCTTTTTAATGAGGCTGAGGCTTAGGGGCGGAGCTAGAAAGTTACGGTCGAGGGGGCAAAGTTTGATGATTTTTAGAAACTACACTACAAATTGGTTGGTTAGGGGAGGGGGCAAATTACGAAAATAACCGGATATCTTAAAAAATTTACACTACAATTTTTTTCGCTAAGGGGCACGTGCCCACCCGCCCCCTAGGCCAAACAAAGGGTACATTAGCTGCTAGGCCAAACAACAAATCAGTTGCCCTTGCGTGTATACACATGGGTATGTTTGGCGAAATGAGCTGGGGCTGAGGTTGGGGTTGGTGCTAGAGCTGGAGCTGGGGCTTATATTATAAGTCGAAATTGAAATTTGTATTTTTGTGAACTTGTTTGGCAAATGGGCTAGTGCTGAGGTTTATTATTGCAAAATTACTAAAAAAACACAAAATTAAAGTATATGTTAGATATTTTTGTGGATAAATAAGTAATTTACAGCTCAAAAGTCTCGGGCTAAAGTTTTTAGCCCTTTTTATGAGGTTGAGGCTTAGGGGCGGAGCTAGAAAGTTACGGTCGAGAGGGCAAAGTTTGATGATTTTTAAAAACTACACTACGAATTGGTTGGTTAGGGGAGGGGGCAAATTACGAAAATAACCGGATATTTAAAAAAAATTACACTACAATTTTTTTCACTACGAGGCACGTGCCCCTCCCCCTCACCCCACTCCACTGCTGAGGTTTATAGACACTTATGACTTATAAGCCCTTTCATAAGCCCGCGTGACAAACGAGACTTATTTTATAAACCAACTTATTTTAATAGGCCAAGCCTCGATAAGCCCCGATAAGCACCTCACCAAACATACCCTAGTCGCACAACATTCTCCACATAGAAATATATACACAATCGGGATGATTAGCCATGCATATCACTAGCCATCAAGGGAATTGATTTGCACACTCACTTTTTTTGTTGGGACACTTTTTTCTGTGCATTACATGCTTGAATAATACGTTTTAACTACTTGTACAGTGAGTGTCCCAATCAAAATTTTGAGTGTGCAAATCACTGCCCATCAAGTAATCCAAAAAGTTACAAACTTATTGGCGCAAAAAAGAACTGTGCCTTGAAACTCTGCAATAGTTTAGCTGATGAATTGCCAAACGCATTCCATACCTGTTCCAACTCCAACATACTTGCCGAACGGATCATCTGAATGAAGAAGCCATGTGAGATTTAAATGTCAACTCATGTATAGTACCGCCACTGTTGTATGCAGATTGTTTTGAGCCTAAAGGTTTGGTATGTGCACTTGTGGTTATATATATTGTTAGGCCTGTAAACGTACTGAATGTTCATTGAACATTTCATGAATCGTTCGGTATAAAGTTCGTTTATGTTCGTTTATTTATTAAATGAACGAACATGTACATTATTTTACGTTCGTTTAATTAAATGAACGAACATGAACAAACGTCACGTCCGCTCGTTTATGTTCGTGAACGTTCGATTATGCGTTCATTAACGTTCGTTTATGTTCATTTATTTGTTTATGT